>JAODTR010004488.1:7500-12029 GCA_025399935.1 Amblyopsis rosae | reverse complement strand
ATTTCCTGCTAACAAAAACCATATTTATAATATCCTAAGTAAGTAAGTAAGTAAGTAAGTAAGTAAGTAAGTAAGTAAGTATTTCCTGCTAACAAAAAGCATATTTATAATATCCTAAGTAAGTAAGTAAGTAAGTAAGTAAGTAAGTAAGTATTTCCTGCTAACAAAAACCATATTTATAATATCCTATGTAAGTAAGTAAGTAAGTAAGTAAGTAAGTAAGTAAGTATTTCCTGGTAACAAAAACCATATTTATAATATCCTAAGTAAGTAAGTATTTCCTGCTAACAAAAACCATATTTATAATATCCTAAGTAAGTAAGTAAGTAAGTAAGTAAGTAAGTAAGTAAGTAAGTAAGTAAGTATTTCCTGGTAACAAAAACCATATTTATAATATCCTAAGTAAGTAAGTAAGTAAGTAAGTAAGTAAGTATTTCCTGCTAACAAAAACCTTATTTATAATATCCTAAGTAAGTAAGTAAGTAAGTAAGTAAGTAAGTAAGTATTTCCTGGTAACAAAAACCATGTTTATAATATCCTATGTAAGTAAGTAAGTAAGTAAGTAAGTAAGTAAGTAAGTAAGTATTTCCTGGTAACAAAAAGCATATTTATAATATCCTATGCAAGTAAGTAAGTAAGTAAGTAAGTAAGTAAGTAAGTATTTCCTTGTAACAAAGCTATATGAAACACATTTATAATATCCTAAGTAATACATTATATGACAGTGCAGTGTACCTTTCTCTTCTTCTTGTGGAGGTCTCCGATGGAGTTGACCAGGGTGTTAGGCCCCAGGATGATGCGTGTGCTCTGGGGCCACTGTGTGCACACCAGGCTGTGCTCGCCCAGCAGGATCCTGCGGATGTTCTCGGCGCCCGTCACGCGGATAACGGGCTTCCCCAGCAGGTGTGTCTTGAACACGTTGCCGTGACGTTGCCGCCGCGAGATGTGGAAGTTGGAGCCCTGCGTGTGGCGGGTGGAGACGACAGGGTCAAGAGAGCGAGGGGGCAAGGTGCGGGTGTGAGATGTCAAGACAGCAATAGGGAGGAATTACAGGTACGCACACACACACACACACTACACAAATATATAGACAAGATATGGTAGGTGTGGGAATAAGGGCTTTCTGAACTGAGATAGATAGATAGGTAGGTAGGTAGGTAGGTAGGTAGGTAGGTAGGTAGGTAGATAGATAGATTTATTGATTTATTTCCACTGCTTTCCACATAATTTTTTAATTTTTTTATATATTTTTTTTATATTAGCAATTGTATAAATCCTTATTTTAATCCGTATTCTATTGTAAAGTGCATTGGCAACGTTGTTCATCATAACATTAATACAAATAAAGCGTATTCAATTGCACTGACTAGGTGGAGGGAAGATGGGCAGCAGAATAAACCTACATTCCTTGCGGGTACAGACAGAGTCAAGGGGGGAGCGGGAGGGATAAAAGAAAAAAAGAAAAACATATATACATATATACATATATACACAATATAGGGCGAAGCGCGAATTACGCACGACGCGTCAAGTCCTCACATGCACCCGCTCTTGCAGTGGTCGCGCGCGGCGCTAACAACTGAACACAGCCTCCAGCAGCGCTGCTCCCCGCGCCGGGACCCGCCATCTAGCGTCTGATTGGGTCTAACGTTTGATAAAAGGGTTTAATGAACGACCCACACCCCCCACCCTATACTCCATTCACACACACACGCACATACAGAAAGAGACACACACACACACACGCACACTCACGCACACACACACACACACTCTACGAGCCCATATTCAGACGCAATAGAAAAGAGGCTATATGCATTCTCTCTCTCTCTCTCTCCTACCTGGAAGAGCCAGTGGAAGGTTTCGCCGACCAGCGGCCAGCCCATGGAGCCCTCCGGCAACGGGAGTGCGCACCCCTTGTCCCTTGTGACTGTCCATCGTAGGCTCCACAGCCGCTTGGTGACGGCGAGCAACAGCAGCGCGGACAGAACCGACGTCAGTGCCGCGGCCAGCGCCGACGACAGCACACCGTGTTGCGCGACGGGGAACATCTCCTCCTCCACAGAGCGCCCTGCCGTAAAACGCACACTTCACGGGAACTTTGCTGCACACGTGCGTCCGTTATGTGGCAGATCGGCGTGTTTGTGTCCGGTGGCGCGCCACTGTATACAGTAGCCACTTCGCTCTTGCCCTCCTTTTCTCCTCTCCGTGTATGCCGGGAGCTGTGCAGGACAAACGGGGAAAATAACTGTCATAATTTAGGGAAAGCCCCCAAATAAACTTTCAAAGACTGTTTCCAGGTGGGCGCCCCCCGAAATGACCGTGCAACCATTAGGCTACCATCCTGGTATTTGGAGAAATGCGAGTGGAATAGTTCAGTTTAATGCCGATAAATTACGTTTACGCACTCGTATTACACTGTATTGCAATGAACGTTTAACAAACACTATTGTTTTATCATTATGAGCCTATTGATACTCAGAGAAACTCCTATGGGCATCAGCGGCAAGCCACCTGAAGATGAAGAGTAGGCTGTCAAGTATTCCAAATAGTTTTACAGGTTTACATGCGCCGGCTTGTCTATTAGGTTGTGCGCCTTTATAGGTACAGTTCAGGGGGCTCCGTCGCCCCCTGGGCGCCCCAAGTTTTATAGAGCAACGGCAATAAATCAGAGCCAAAGAGGTATTGAAAAAGCACCAACCAGTATCAATATGAATACAAGCAATGTATTACACGACTAACAAACAACAGTAATAAATGCGTTGGAGAACATACATTAATAGTCCAAAGACGTGCTCAATCGCTGATTAAACAAACGTTTTTGCAGTGGGATAACCCTATAGGCTAACTGCCAAACTAAGCCTCCAACAAACACAATGTAACTCCCAAAGAGCCACAAAACACGATTCTTACCTCAGTCTAACGGCACTAAGCACCTCTTGACAGCAACGTTTGTGGACGTTGTTGTATTTTTGACTCTCTCACTATATCCCCGCTCTCTCTCTCTCGCTCTCTCTCTCTCTCTCTCTCTCTCTCTCTCTCTCTCTCTCTGTGTGTCTGTCTGCCTGTCTCAATCTCCCTCACTCGCTCACTCACTCTGTCCAAAGTCGGTATCTACTCTACTGAGAGCGGTTCGCGGGCTGCTTTATAGATAAGCGTGCACAACATGATCCACCTTCGGCAGATGACGTCTCTCTCTCTCTCGCTCTCTCTCTCTCTCTCTCTCTCTCTCTCTCTCTCTCTCTCTCTCTCTCTCCTCTAATTTGTGGTCTGAATATCTGAGCCAAGTTTGGCCACTGCAGAAAAGTGTGAGAGAGAGAGAGAGAGAGAGAGAGAGAGAGAGAGAGAGAGAGAGAGAGAGAGAAGGAGCGAATCGCAACCGATGGGAGAGATATCTATAGCTAATCGATGGGAGCTATTCTGAGTCCTCGTCAGGTTAGGGGCAAAGGAAGGGCGGGCATATTTGCTCGGGACGCTTCTTTTTTCTTCGAACTGACCATTTATCGTAACACAGGCCTATATCCGCTTTATTTGGCCTATAACAGTACGCAAATATAACGTGTGATTTTTTTCTTTCTTTTTCATTTCTTAAAAGGGCGTTTAAAGTCTACATTTATATAATTGATTAGTCATTAATTTACTAAATAACTCAATAGAATCAATACATTTCTTAAGAATAAATCTACACAATTGTGAAATATTCTTCAGTAGGCTAACTTCGGAATTAAAACGCAATATAATCTCAGCAACAGTTTTTCTTGAAACTTAACCATTCATTGAAAAACTTGGCTTTAACTCCACAAGATATTAGCAATAATATAAGCGTCAATGTTGGACTGGTGTGAGTCAATGGTTCCTCGGTGTCCCTATGTAGGCTATAGGCTATTGGGTGGGTGCCGTCTGCAGGGTTCCGGATCAGCGCGCTTGTAACACCTGTTCGCGGAGCCGCGAGGGAAGAGATGATGATAGCCCTGCCGCAGCGCTCGCTGACAGGTCGGATGTGTTCGCCTTTACCGTGGCCGTCCGTCCGTCCTGCTGTCACGCGTCACGGTAAAACACGGGTTTGCAAAGAACAACAATCTGTCAAATTCCACTCTTAAGGGGAAGATAATAAAATATAAAAAATGTTTTTTTAACGAATTAGGCCAATAACAAAGGAAATGTTGTACATTATTTGTTTAAAATATATTGACCAGTTTCAGATAATTGCGTATTGGGCATATATAACGCTGTGAATTAGGCTGCAGTAATATTTGTAAAACATACGCGTATAGCATATATTATCTTCAAAGAGACCAGCAGTTTTTAATGAATAATTTAAACAAAGATTTAACTAAGATTTAGTTAAATGAATTCAGTAAATGTGTTAGACAATTTTATTAAACAATCGAGCAGTTAAGCATGTTTTACGTTTGTGAATTTGATAATTACAAAGCTATCCAGACAGAATCGTAAATCTCTTGCTGACATTCAATATGAATTCAGGGGAATTCCCTTCTCCACATCAAAATGAAATATTAAAAAGAAAT
>JAODTR010004488.1:0-5000 GCA_025399935.1 Amblyopsis rosae | reverse complement strand
AGTCATTTCCTGTTTGACGCAGCGTCATAAAGACATCCACAGAAAGGATTGAAATATTTACAGTTTTCATCTGGGTTGTGGCACAGTCGCTATAGCCAGACTAGGACAGGAGCCATTCAGATTCATTAAATATAGTCTGCGATTGTAAGATAGTCAACTTTATTTTTTTGGGGGGTCAAATTCACAAAATGGCTCCTTGAGGTCCATTATATCTTACCGCTCTCTGTGCATGCTAAAAAATGAATCCGGCATTTCTACACAGCGCTGGTTCCGTAAATAGGAACATAAACAAAGTGGTGCAGACCTCACCACACAACAACATAACCGTCGCAATGCATTTTCAATGTGTCTGAGGGAGTTAAGGGAGAGGTGTTTTTGTTTTGATTTGAGCTCAAATATCAACATGCTTTCTCCAGAGTTACTTACGGTTCCTTTAACATGCTGGTTCGTCTGCATGATATGGTGTTTAATGTTTAACCTCATTCATTTGTTTACTTATCTTAGGACATGCTACAGTAGATCTCATCCTATCCTATCCTATGTCTTCTATGAATTATGCCAAATATACTTTCTTAAATTGCTACAATAATCTGGTCTTGAGAAAAGACAGGAAAACGTACAGAACTGTAAGCAGACAGATACAGCTCGATGAGCAGACAGGCAGTCATGTAGGCAGACAGACGTGTAGACAGACAGGTAGATTGCCACAGCAGAAGGCAGTTCAAAACCAAAGGAGACAAGTGGAAACAGGCTAGACAGCAATGACACACACACACACGCGCGCAATCACACACACGAGGAAATTCAGCATAAGAATGATGGATAAACAACAAATAACAATTTCTCTGCTGCATACGAAATGCAAGCACATTTGCGTATACTGTACAAACATTAAGACAGTTGCACCTCGCAGTCAGTAGGGATGCTTTCATCTCTCTTAGGCCACGTTCAGACGTAACGTCTTTTTTGATTAAAAGCGCTGGCCTGGGCATTCTTTATGTAAAAAAAAGAAGCAGCTGAAATGGTTGTTACGATTGTTACGGGAAACTCCAGGTTGTAACGCCGCGATGAAGAGGTGAGTGCAGACAAACACATACACACAGATGCAGGGAAAGCAAACTGCTTAATACCAACAAAAGACAGCGTGTGCAGTCACGTACCACAAGAGCATATTAACTGCTAAGCAAACGTAAACAATAACCCACAAACACTACAGAGAGTCACCAGCATTTATGCCCTCACACCCACACGACTGAAGGCAATCGGTTGATTGCATGTGTGGGTGTGGGTAACACGACCAGTCCACCGCCGGCAGAACCACACACCGGCGAGGCAAAACGATAGATGAGCAATCCTGGGCGTGACAAATGTCTCGCTACGTCGCTTGTGATTGGTCAACTGTCAAAAAAGCGGATGACGTAGGCGTTTTCTCAATTGAAAAAGAGCCCAGAGCCAGAGCTGCTGAAAAAAGCGCCTGCGGCAGCAGTTGATTTCAGCAGCAGTTGAATTCAGCGCCCATGGCGCGTTTATAAACGCGGTCCGCTCCAAAGGGTTATAATGTAAAAAAGAGGTCGACAGAAAACGTCTAAACTCGACCTTATAGTATTGATGTAACATATAAGTAGTATTCACAAAAACACACCACCATGGCTTCTTCTCTAATGTAGTCACCTAACACTTTGGATAAAATAGTTTAAATGTTCATAAAATAATCCCATTTTGTCCTGAGCATTTCCATATGTATACACGTATCACATTTGAACAGAAAAATGGAATCAGAATATCAGAAATATGTTTCTGCCCACAATTCCCAGAAATAATTGCTAGAAGCCTAAGTACCAACGGTATTCTACGGGTTAATCAAAGACATTGGCAGCCTAATGTTTAAGTGTTGCTGCCGTGAACACACAGTGAACTCTGTGTGCAAGTCATAGCAGCGAGCAGAGGAGAATGCAGCAATGTAAACACTGGGAAGCCTGGATGCCACCCATTAGCCCAAGGCAGCGGCGCAATGACAAGCGTCTGAAGCCTGGACTTTGATGTGAACGGTGCGCAGTATGAACCAGCGTGTGCACACCAAAGAGAGAGAGAGAGGTGTGGTATGAACCAGCGTGTGCACCCCAGAGAGAGAGAGAGAAAGGTGTGTGGTACGTACTGTAAGGCTCTGAGACGTGTGTGTGTGTGTGTGTTCAGGTGTAGAAGGTGCTGCCACTTGGCGGCCATCCTGATAATGCCTCTGGGCAGTTATTAGGATGCCCTATCGAAATGAATGGGGAGAGATTAATTACAGCACTATCAATGGTCACAGGGAAATGCCATGTCATATAGTTCTATTCAGAATTATCCAAGTGGTCTGTCTTATGTATGGTGCAGGATGATCTAGGTGTCTGGGAGTTTGGCTCCCAGCTGGAAGGTTGTGGGTTTGAACCCGGGTGTTGACCGACCTGTAAGCATCCTTGAGCAAGATGCCTAACCCCGTAACTGCTCCTGGTGGTTGATTGCACCTTGCATGGCAGCAATCACCATTGGTGATACTGTACAGCGCTTTGAGTGGCTGGAAGGTTAGAAAAGCGCTATATAAATGCAATCCATTTACAAGTTCATTTCACTTCTTTCATTTAAATGTTGTAGTCATCCAAACAACCAAACAAACAAGAATTACGCCGCTGTTATCTCTAGGTTTAACGATACATATACAAGTAGGTTGTTTAAATGTATAAATATGCGGTCTGCTGTGTGTTAGGCTGCGCTCGCTAATGTACGTACATGAGGCCCTATATATAAATTACAAAATTCCTGTATAATCTTCATTCATATGTGTATGAGAATGTCTCTGTATAATGCTCAATTTGTGGTTTTATCACTGGAATGTGAAATGTAATGTGAAAGGTTTGTGACAGTGTGTGAAAGAAAAAGAAGCTGTGAACAACATAACATTATACCGACTCTTTCTGGACAAAAGCTAACTGAACCTCAAGAGGATATTAATGGTTGAATAATTTCATAAAATATAATCTAAATACTGTTATTATAATATATCCTGATATAGTTTTTTTTAACACGGTGAGCACAACAGCAATATATGTGGGCTAAACTGGATTATTTTTCATTGCTTTGGCACAAACTGCATTCAATGTACGCTATCTTTCAAATGTAATGATATCTTTTTTCTCAGACATAGCCACCACCAACTATGTAGCGTACCTACAGCACAGGCCAATTAGCATGACTACATACTCGTTTCAAAACTGTTCAACTTCAATTCAAACCCTAACATAACACCAAAAAGGATTGCAATTGCATAATATCTGATAAAAATACTGTATAATTACAAATCTAAAATATTTTAGACTATATAGAGCAATTAGACAAACCACAGCTGCTTCCCATTGTATCCTATGTACCCTTCTAGAGATGGATCAGGCATGCCAAACGATTATTTCTCAAGTGTATCGCCCAAGATGACATTCAAAGTAGATGAGAATCTGTGGCAAAATGCGCAAGAGTTGACTAGCATTGCTACTAAATCTGTAGATGGTGTAGGCTATAGTCGCCAGATTTGCCACTTATATTTCAGTTTCTCGTTAATAATAGCTTATTCTGGTAAATCTGAATTAATTCCAGTAGCATACTGAAAGAGCCTTTCTTGTCTGTTTCTTGTTACGTAATATGCACCAATAGGTCTACCAGGAATAGTATTTATTCTCTTCTCTTTAGGTTTGAAATCAGTCTTGATGATATTGGAAAGGCGCTCGGCTCAATTATGCAAAACCAAATCAACAATTCCTCTCAATTGTTTCCAAATGCATTAACACTGAAGTAAAGAAAAATACATACTTAGTAAAGTACAGATACCTGAAAAAGATACTTAAGTACAGTACTTAAGTATTTGTACATACAGGTCGATGAGCAGACAGGCAGTCATGTAGGCAGACAGACGTGTAGACAGACAGGTAGATTGCCACAGCAGAAGGCAGTTCAAAACCAGAGGAGACACATGCTAGACAGCATTGAATTGATCTTTTTTTATTATTTTTTTTGCATACAATTATTAAAAAATAATGTCATCCCAGATGTTCAGTCCACTCCCAGAAGCCTCCAGACGAGTGGACGTGTGACTGCAATATGGGGTGTCCCCGTGGTCACCGAGGACCTCTTCCTGCCACGTTAAGGAGCTGCCAGTCACAGGAGAGGCTGTCAATTTACAACGGAAGCAGAGGTCTGATATTTTATACCTTGTTTCCTGGAAACACAACACTGCTCATTCAGCGACCACAAGCTGTTAGCCAGTGGAGGAAGAGGGGGTGGAGAGAAAGTTCTCAATTCTCCACGGGAGTAAAAAACGAAGATGAATTAGGTAAAGATGAAAGCCAACACTGAGGTGATAACAAGCAATGCTACTGGTATTAATTAAATGTCTGTCTGTCTGTCTGCCTGTCCGCCCGCTAACCTACAACACAACACAACGTTACTTTGGTTTTGTTTGTCAATATCTTAAATACTTCGCAACTTTTTTACTCAAATAAGTAATTCAAGATAGTTATGTTTCTAAAATGGAATTTGACCTAGGTTATTACATATATTTATACGTATTTACATCATTGTTAATTTAAAAAAAGATTTCCAGTGTGTGTTTGAGGAAGAAAGCAGACTTCGTCGGCCTTGAAGGGCTCTGTTGACAGCTAGTAGTGTAGCCAGGAAAGGTTTCTACCAAATGAACAAATGGAACAATTTGCAGCTCATTTTATTAAAGTATATTCTTTAAAGTTTAAATACTTATTTGCTAATATTGAATCCTGGAAGATGGAATTACACAAATTTAGCAATATAATAAATAAATGAATGAATCTAGACAATTATCAAGTCATGTGTGTCTATCAGCATGTAAATTCAAATGTGTATGTTTGTGAGTTTAGCTGCTATTTACGTGTGTGTGTGTGCGTGCATGCGTGCACACGTACGGCCGTTCCAGGTGTGTGTGTGTGTGTGTGTGTGTGTGT
>JAODTR010004487.1:0-12029 GCA_025399935.1 Amblyopsis rosae | reverse complement strand
CATCATGGGTTATTGTTAGTGAGCACTTGCAGGCTCCACAGAGAGAGAGAGAGAGAGAGAGAGAGAGAGAGAGAGAGCGAGAGAGAGAGAGAGAGAGAGAGAGAGACATACAGACAGACAGACATACAGACATATAGATAGATAGATAGATAGATAGATAGATAGATAGATAGAATGATAGATAGACAGATAGATAGATAGATAGATAGATAGATAGATAGATAGATCATGGCTGATGCTTACTGTAACCTGCAGTTACCCATACTCTGTCAATGTGTGTGTGTGTACATGTGTATATGTGTGTGTGTGTGTGTGTGTGGAAAGGAGGTGTGTGTGTGTGTGCGTGTCTGTGTAAGGGAGGTGTGTGTGTGTGTGTAAGGGAGGTGTGTGAGTGTGTGTAAGGGAGGTGTGTGTGTGTGTGTGTGTGTGTGTGTGTAAGGGAGATGTGTGTGTGTGTGTGTAAGGGAGGTGTGTGTGTGTGTGTGTAAGGGAGGTGTGTGCGTGTGTGTAAGGGAGGTGTGTGTGTGTGTGTGTGTGTGTGTATGTGTGTGTGTGCGTGTGTGTAAGGGAGGTGTGTGTGTGTGTGTGCGTGCGTGTCTGTCTAAAGGCGTGTGCTCAGCCTGGGATCAGAGAGATCCCAGGCTGAGCACAGAGCAGCTTGTACCTCCAGCTATCCCAGAGGTTCTGGGCCCTGACACCTGTGCTATTGCCTCACACTGAAGGAATGACATCCTGGGTCTGTGGAGCAAACATGACACAGCTGCACTGCACTGCCCTGCGTATGCGTGTGTGTGCGCGCGCTCGTGTCCCAGTATCCATCTGTATGTGTGCACGTGTGCGTGAGCATCTTCATATAGAAGTTGTGTGTGTGTTTTACATGTGTAATGGTCGTGCGTGCACAACAGGCTTACATGTATGTGTCTGTGTATTGGTTTATAAGACATATAAATGACCCCTCAAATCCCACGTTTGCATTAAATGTGTTAGAATATAATATATCCTTCTTACTGACTTGTGTGTATTGTGACTAGAACGAGACAAGCCCATTTCCTGCAGCTATACAATGCCTTAAGGCACCCAGGAGCACCATATCTGGACAATAGCAGGGGAAATCTCAAGCTCGGTGATTCACCAGTTACACAAATATTGTAAGAGAGACTTCATTGACGTAATTACGACTGCCTGCTGTTTGATCCAGACTTCATTTCATTACAATAGCGCTGTTTCATGAGTCACGGCAGTCCACTGGCATGTGGTGCCGTGGCCGTGGAAGAAGCTTAAGAGCGGATCACTTGAAATACCCAGCTGTGTGTCTCACAGCGGCTCAGCTTCAGCCCTGACTTACACGGACGGCAGCCAGCCGCATTGGGGTCGAGGAGGCCCATGTAATCTTCCATGGCTAAAAGGGTCTCCTCCTTTACGCCCCGATTCGTCCAGCTTGCCTATAGCTGCTCAGTGCAAGTGGGCCATCGCTGCCATGCTGGAAAAGTGTGTCCCCTTCCCACATTGGAAGCGCACTCCCATTCCGGCTGTAATGAGTGATCAAGGAAAGCGTGTAAGAGGCCGCTGGCGGGCGGTGGGCTACGACTGGACGGTTTAATGCGCAATAATCCTGGGAATGTGTAAAGAAAGGGGTCCTATTTGTCTTCCCCGCTTCAGATTAGGATATAGCAAGCTGGTTCTGGGCACTGAAAAGGGACATCGTGTCTTGGGAATACAAAGAAACAGTGTTGTGGATTTATTTGACTACTTAGAGGCAGAACACTGAAAATGACATCACCCGCTCCCATTTTAACAATAGTGGGTCACATCAGCCCCCTGCTCCTCAAAGGAGCATCTACAAATGTTACTAACTCTGAAAGTGTCCTTGTCTGAAAGATGACATTCTGAAGAAATATGAAACACATGGGACTTAGGGTACGTTAAATGTGAGAGATGTTATGGAGCTGTAATTGTTTCCATTTTGGTTCCCACGGCCAGACCTGATGGGAAACACATGGCATTGCTGTCTGCACCGATTTCTGGTGCCATTCCCCTTACCACCCCATAGAAGACCCTCTCCTCTGGGCCAGCATGGCCCCTACTGCTAACCTGACACGCCAGAGGGATTGTTAGTAACAAGTCCATCTGGGGAGCTGTCCATCGAAACTGTTCGAAAAGAGAAGGCACTTTCAAAAAATATTTGGCAGTTGATTGGATGAACCTGTCTTCACTGTTGGCAAACCTAAACCACCCCCACCACCACATTGACTGGTCACTTCAGTTGCTACTCAGAAACATTCACAATGACGTCTAGGCTTTCCCGACTGATTCTCGCGGCTAAGTTAAACGGAAGCAAGATCAGGTTGGCCTCGCGAAGCCACCCTACTGCTGCTTCAGTGTCATATACAGTGTGTCCACAAACCACCGCAATCTAGCTTTTTTGGGCTCTAGGTAAAATAAGTCATTACATGTAATTATAGCCCAGATCGTTGTTGCACTACTCGGATAGCAATGTGTTGCAACGTTGTTGTGTTGCAACGTTGTTGTGTTGCACTAGTTTTTCCTTGCCCGGGGTAAAGAGCAGGTTGTGAGGGTGTTGTTTGTTTCCACGTGAAATGTAGTGTTGTAAATCCCTTTAAGACTGTAACGTCTTGACTTGACTAGTGCAGCGTTCAAGGAGCGTTTATAATCATTTTAAAGTTCTGTATTGGGCGACGCTGGTGTTTTGGCTGCAGTACGTGTTATAAACCATACCAGACACGGGCCACGCCTTACTTGAGGGAAGTGTCGGAATAGAAACAGATAGGCATGTAACCGGTGACAGGTAACATATGGCTTCTCAGGAGACTGGGTGGGTTTCATCTCATGTGAAGCTTTGAAGAACCAATTGACTGATCCTAAGCCCCGCTCCCTTTCGCCTGTCCTCCGATAACAGTTGAGCATTTTTTTTCATCTGACAGAAACTCCGTCAACTGTCTGTTTTCCTGTAATAGCTTTCTATGCTGTTTTGTCCAACCTAGTTACAGTAATTAGGTTGGACAAGTGAAAGGGGCGGGGCTTGGGATCTGTCAATTAGAGAGGGCAGAGAGGTTAGACGTTGAAAAGACAGCACCTGTGTTCTAAGTCACACCCAAAGACACTACAGAGGACACAGTACATCGCAGGCGAGCAGAGTGTCCTTGGTTCTGTTCACTCGCTCGGCCTCCATTTTAAGGCAGGAATGCTGGCAATGCAAACCTTCGAAGGGGATCTTATCTACTGTACATACTCGTGACCAGATGTTGCTGGTCAAGGACAGGTTCTAATATCATAGCTCCTTTCTTGAGTTTAAGAAACATATAAATATATATATATATATATATATATATAATTTATATTTTTATACAGTACAGTATACTATATTGTATATATATATATATATACAGTATAATACAGTATATACATGCATGTATGTTATTGTGAAAGCAAAGGAATAAATTCATTAACAAACACTAATAAATCAAGGGTATTTTACATTTTCTGCTTATTTTTTTGCTGTGTGCGTGTGCGCATGTCAGTATGTTAGAGAGAGAGAGAGAGAGAGAGAGAGAGAGAGAGAGAGAGAGAGAGAGAGAGAGAGACAGAGAACTGTGGGAAACATGCAACACATGTCTAGACAAACAGTTGCTGTATTGTGCCTAAAGAGGGACAACTGTGGCATCTTTATAATGGGCAGTGAGAGACATTAACATGCTGCTAAAGTTGGGCCACTGTTAGGAAGTGTGCTGCCCATACACACACACACTTGCAACTATTATAGTCGAATATCGTCAGCAGCTGCCAATGTACGATGTCAGTAGAATATATGTAAATATCATTTTAAATGTTTCATACTTTAACCTTTAGCAAAACAGTCCGCATAGTATTCATATGGTTTATATGAATCAACTCATCTATGTCTTTCCTTTAACTGATATCGACTCTGTTCAAATGTAAGAGCTCACTGTTCTGTTGCTCACTGACCTGGAGAGGAAGGCATACCCTATGAAGAATGTGTGGTAAGGCTGGTGAGGTCTCACTGTGACTTTTAAAAGGTTTGGATTGGATTGTGGCTAACGGTGACCCCTTTAAAACCCTTGACCCTTAACGACAGTGGTGACGTTTCTCTCGCACCGCTGCCATAAACAACACGGAACAGTAGCGCACAAATACACGAGCAGGTTCACACAGCTGCTGTCGGTCTGTCTGTCTAGCCATCTGTCTGACAGACTCCTTCTTTGCATCACTGTGCTAGTCGACAGCATCCGCGCTCACTTCCTCTGAGCTAATAAGGGCAAAAAGATAGTGATAGCAGCAGGTCTGTATCCCTAATCCTCCCTTGCCCCGGTCCACCCACCAGACGCTGTTGTTTCTCATCATTCTATCGCCAACAGGCCCTGGGGTTAGCGTCAGGGTCATAGACTATGTGGATGAATGAGGCTACTGATTAAAGGTTTGGACGGCGAGCTTGCCGCAGGACTGACCTTCATACATCTCACACGAATACAGTATGCACAGCGTAGCCAACGTCCTGACATCCATGCTGACAATAAATCCCTGGCAACGCTTACTGCATTATTCCTGTCTTCCCTGATAACTTAGTTTCACTGTGAAGCAATCTGTTGCCATGGGAACGGATCAGTTATGATCATATTGTCAAGTATCTTGGTATCTGGATGGATGAGAAATGACATTTTAATCAGCAAAATATATTTTAAAGCAAAAAGTGAAGCTTTTTATTTTAGAAATATATCATGTTTCTCAATGTTAGTTGAGAAACTTGTTCAGGGGACTTTTTTATCCATCCTTGACTATAATGATGTTGTATATAGGCATGCTTCTGCTAACAACTTAAAGAAACTGGACCCTGTATATCATGGGGCATTAAGATGCATTACTAATGCAAGATCACTCACTCATCATTGTGACAAAATGGCGAAGTGGCACTCCCTTCACATGAGACGATTGTAAAATTCATACATTTCTGTGTACAAAGCAGTGCTAGGTTTAGTGGAGACCTACTGTACCTATGCGCCTCGTAAACACAATCTCTAAAAACACAGTCTTCGTTCTCAGTTGCTATTATCGAAAAATAGGTTTTGAACCCCAAGGGTTTCTTCTCCTGGTTAAATAAAAGTTTACCTACAGTACACACTGCAGGTTAAAATTACTACTGGTGGTGATCAGGCTGTAAAAGCTCAAGTTTGCTCATGTTAAATTTCAGTTCTACTTATACTAAAAATATACAGTATATGAGGTAGGATTAGCAGGCAGACATCTTGTTCTCTCTTTACTCCCGTGACAAACTATAGCATTTGACAAACTATGGCATTTGACGCTGTTCCTTTTTCCTGTTGCCATTGTGACAGGAAGTACATGACAGTTATGCGCTGAACTCATAATGTACATGGGTTTGCTTTGATTAGACAAATAAATCTCTTGCAATTTGTAGTCAGCCTCGCTCGCACAAACACAAAATCTTGTTCCCACAAACAGAGACACTGTCTATACAAAAAAGATCAGTGGGACTGTCATTGTGCTGAACTTCCTGTGGTGTGTCATTTCCTGTTCCACTGCGAGCATTGCTTTACCCCCATGGGACGGGTGGATCGCAATAGTGGGACTCATCTTTTACAAAATTAGGAAAATAGTCCACACTACCCTATACCTCTCTGTCTGTACAGCGAGCTGACTTGAAACCATGCAGAATGCTGTATGTGTTCCAGCAGTTAGAAAGCTGCATTTCTAATTCTGTTAACTTGCACAGGAACATAGTCAACACTTTTTCTGGAAGAGATTTGATCGCTTATCTAATCATTTAACCCACAGCTCTTAGAGAGAGATGATGTGCCTATGAGTTGCAAGAATGTATAGGGAGTGCACTTGTTGAATACTGAATATTTGGTGCATTTGGGCCTCTGTTAAACTATTCAATAGGATATATCAACATTTCAGAGGCTAGAGGAACAGACGTTAAAGCCTGAAAGGCGGGAATTTGTCTTTGTATACGTTGTAGCTAAAGTCTGTCTCTCTCTGTCACGCGCAGGCCACCTCTTCTCGCATGACCTGTCTCACTGTGGCACTGGCTGTGCCCTTAGTTCGTTATTCTCGTCTGCCTCGCAGAGGAGATGGTGAGCTGATTGCGATGATTGTCTACAGTGGTTGTTTTCAGCAGGCTTTCTCCCAGCTCCTCCCGAGGCTGTGCCCTGTTTCCGAGATGAGTCCAAGCACAAAAGAGAGCATTGATCTGCGAAACATGTAATTTGGTGGAGATGCAGGATGCCATCGAATTCTTCTCATGCTGGTCTGGCCTTTCACGCAGTGTTCTGCTTCTACTGTGCTGCTTAACTTTTTGTCTGCTTCTTTAAACAGATATGGTTTAAAGGTGCAGTCAGCTATTGTAAGCTAATACACTTTTCTTTTTTTTTTGGTCAAATTCAACAAATATCTCATCGCATTTCGCCAGCTTACCGTTCTCTGTGCGTGTTGAAAAAATGATCTAATACTTCCACACAGCCCTGGCTCAGTAAATAGCAACATAAACAATGTGGAGAACACCGCTCTTATCAGCCGTGGCACTACGCTTTGCTTCACAATGCATTTCCATGTGTGAGGCAGCGGGGCAATACTGTTTTGATCTGAGGTCGACGTTAGCAAGCGCTCTCGAGAACGACCGACCCTGCCTTTAATGATTAAACGTTCCTGTGTTCCTGAGCATTCCTGCTGTAATTTTGAACTTACGCTCATGTTGCATTGTGCTTAAGTGGTCACATGACCACGACGATGTGAGAACAATGAGCACTTTAGACGAGCGCTGTGGGTGGGGTGATATTTTTCTGCATGCTATGAGAGTAGGTAGCAGTGCCCTGCCAAATCACTCCTCTCCCCAAAGTAAACACCCCATGGAATGGACACATCATAACTGCCCCCCCTAAATTCACTCCCTCCATTCACTCTCTATCTGACCGGCTCTATCCCCGTCGTCAACGCATTCACATTATAAAACATTGTATTTATATTTGTCTGCAACAAGTGTCTGTGATTCCTTTGGATAACAAACACAGGCTTCGACTTTTGACTCACCTCCTTCCCTCTCATGAGAACTGAAGTGGAAATAGTTTCATGAAAAGCATCTGAACATAAGTCACTTGGAGATTAAATGGAATAAATTGGCAAGTTTAAAGAAAACTCTTATGAATAGAATTAGATGTTGAGATATGCATACCCATGAACCACTCACTGTTGGCCAGAGGTGTAGGTTGACAAAACTATAGCTGATAAACAACCGTCACCCAATCTGCACAGCTGTGTCAAGCCTCCGCAAATCTCAGCAGCTGTATTGTATCCAAGCCAAACCCAATAGAACCGTTCAGCATAGCACTCTAATCACTGTGTCTCCCCTCTGGAATAGATTTGGATGGAATGGAGAGGAACTAAATATGAGATACACAACATCTGTGAGAATCCATCTTGGATTCTGTTCACTAACACGTGAAATGGAAAATGGGAAAAGTGGGAATGGATTTACAGTTATAAACATTTGTATCAACTGGCCACAAGAGATTTAGACCTAGTGAAATACGTGGTTTAAATATGTAAACATAAGGCAACTATCAGACAAAACCAATTGTGATTTTAAAATGTTGTGTGCTATAATTTCACTGAACAGCTGGCTTCTTGATAAGAGTTTACAATTATAACTACAATACATTTTTTACTTACAACAATTATGAACGAATAACTACAAAAAATATTCATTATGCATAGACAATATATTATCCTATACAGTATTAGATTCATCATTCTTATCAAATTATTAAAAAGAGATTAAAAGCAATGTAAAGACATTTCGGTTATATTTGGGTTACATGGAATTACGTCAAAAGATGGAAGTTCAAGTTTTTTTAAATACCTATTAAGGAAACGTTTTGTAGAGTAATGTATTTCCCTTTCTACACAAGATATGAAACGATGCACAGCCAGCAGAGCAGATAAACAGAGGATGTTGTGTTACTTTTTAGAAGACCATATATTATCTTCTGGTCAGATCCACTGTTCCTATAATCAACGCTCACATCGTGCCAAGCAACAGACAGAAGGACAGGGGGACAGAGAGACAGAGAGGGTTGGTCCCGGTGACCTCTTGTCCATTTATGAATGAGGAATGCACTTCCCTTCTTTCTCCTTCAACTCCTTGTTCCTGTTTCCCGGGCAACTATGCAGGTCAGAGTTTGACATGACTGTAAAGTTGATCTGGTAGAATTCACAAAACATGGCAAATGGAATTCAATCTGGGAGCCATTACATTCTCCACACGTCCACCCTCCTCCACACACACACACACACACACACACACACACACACACACATACACACACAAAAGATAGCTCTCACTGGTCAGGACTTGTGGTTCAATTCCTTGATCTTGTGCTTAACCACCTCATATAAGCACTACGGAGATGTTTACAGCTCCTAGGAGAACCCTACTGAGAATTAAAGACACAGAGGAAACTGTTTTGGAAAGCCCTGGAACTTCCACACTGTTACACAGTAGATGTTTGAGCTGAGGTTTGAGAATATGGGGTCTACACAGCAACACATTTATTTGTATTTAGAATTGACTTCAAGCGGTCACTTCCTGGTTCTGGTTTCTATAGTAACTTTAAACACACAGACACACACACACACACCCACACACACACGGCTCAATGACGACCCACCCTATGTTTTTCGACATCGCTCACATCAAGATTTCTCTGCAACCCGGCTGAGCATAAGGACCCATTCCTGTGTCTCATTATGAAAGTGATGTTTAGTCTGTCTCTCACTGCTTACTTTCACAACACTGACCATGGGTCTCTTTATCATTGCTGTCCTCCTACTCCATCATGCGTCTCCTGCACTCCTACAGAGACTTCGGGACCTTTGACCCCCTCCTTCACAGTGTTTAATGGTGTACATGTACTGTATCTACGTACGTACAGGGCTAAAACCACTGGAAGAACCAACATGTAAATATGTACAGTATGTCACTTAAAACGTACCGTTCTCCAAGACGCTCACAATAACTGTTCAATACATGAATACGCACTTTGCTTTCACTCAATGCTAATGGTATGTGATATGCTGTATGCCACACTGGATTAAATATTGCTGTTTCGCAATCTGGTTTATCCGTGCTGCTGTATTTCACACAGTATATATAGACATTTTACATTGTTGTGATGTTTTATTCGTTTTGAAACATGTAGAGGACAGATTGAAAGGAACATAGGTATGTTCTACTAACAAGTACGTGTGGAGGATGAGGAATGGTCTTAAGGAAACCTGCAGGTCCTTTGGTTAAATTAATAAGCAATGGAGGAGTAGTGTGGAATGCAGAAGTATGAGTCTCCTCATCCTTTTGCTGTTATTAGGTAAATGATTGATGGTGGGATGATGCATTAGTTAATCATATTGCTAATTATAGCGTTCTCGATGACAGCGCCCCAAACTGGGTGAAGGACCTTTTAATTGACAGGGGCAGTGCAGACCTCAGTGGGAGGTGAAGCACACACTCAACGAAGAAGGACTTTGGCGGGTTCATTGTCCACTTCCCGTGTGACGCCATGTGACGAGTGGTCAACATATAGGACTTACCCTGCCGCCTTTCTCTGGGAAACATTTACAGCCTCCGCTGCAGTCTCGCCCTCCACACTGGCCGCTGTGCTTCTTCCCACCCTGTCACGGCACAAACACGGAACATTAAACGTTAATGCTGGACTACATAAGGCCACAAGTATACATGGAGCCAAAGTCCATTATACTTATGAGCACAATGTATGTGACTTTTGCTCTGTAAATAGCTTTAGGTGTGATGAGTTGTGTTTTGTTTGTGAATTATATGCACATAATTGTCTGGTGCAATAGAAGTACGTGTTGGAAGTGGCTTGAGACACATACAGATGACTGATGGGCCTTCCAACAGAACTTCCAGTCAATAGAGAAGTGTCTTTGACTGGGAAAAAACACCAGCGGCGATACCCAGAAAAGTCTCCATCAAGACTCCAGATAGCATACCAGCTAATCACCAAGACAGTGGTGCAATCTGTCCCGCTGCTATTGATACTAACACATAGATCCCATGTCCCAGGGTCACTGTGGGCAGGAGGAGATCAAAGACAGCACTCAGGACAAACAGGGCTGGGTGTCTCGACTCACAGGTTAGGGTGTCAGGACCCTGGTGGGTGGCACAGACAAGCTTGTCTTGGGATACCATTAGACTGAATGGAGGCACACAGAATTGTTTTGCTCTCTCAAAAGGAAAAAGTGTTACTCTGCCACTCCCCAGTTTGTAATTTACCACAGGAAAGGAAAAAAGGACATAACAAGAGGTGCGTTAAAATTGGCAAACAATGGCGAACATATGAACAACAGTTTTCTGTTTGCTTTGAGTTCACCGCAAACGTTTGCAAACATCTGAGGAGGTAGTTCTCACGAACACACGAATTTTAAATGTTTATACAACATTTAAAGTTCAAAGCAAACACGTTTGCCACAAACATTCGCCCCAGCTTGCCGAATTTGAACGCACCTGCTGTAAAGATTAATCCACTGTACAGCAAATGAGATGTGCTTTATATTAAGTTGTTTAAATGCTGTATATAATATTGGACCATAGACTGGGGACACAATACTTGAAAAGTCAAATGTTCAATTGTTTCATTGCAAATTGTTCAGACAATTAACAGTAATTATAGGGGAAAGGTTCACTTCCATAGTTTTGACAACTGGACGAAAAGCCCATTTCAGTATTAGCATGTGTGAGTGAGGCTGGGCGCTGAGATGTCGACAGACTTCGCGGCTTCGCGGCTTCGCTCATGTTGTCTCCGTCCTGCGTCTTCCTACATGCCCACCTACACAGATGCAAATGCCTCCATAGCCTCGCCCCCTTCCAACGTTGAGAGAATATCTTCAAAATGTCCACTTCATGCCCACAGACAACAAAGCAGCAGATAAAGAACCAGATCCCAAACACCCATCTGACAAAGGCCACATTGAGACCCCTCTTACATACAAAGACCCTCTTTTACCCCATCGACCATGTCCTTTGCTATCTCCATAACACAAAAGATCCTCTACCCCCCCTTAAGGAATGCACAAGTCCAAATTTCCTCCCTAACTCTCTGAATATGAAGGGATGCTTTTGAAGCTGCTGTCTGATATAGCTGAAACATGATGTTTCTGATGATAGCTTGCACGCTACGGTAGCAATCTGTATTCTTAATATAGATGTGCAAGATTCTATACATTTTCTTCTTTCTTAATTATTCTTGTGTAAGTCTTTTAATTGCAAAGCCTTTATCTCAATAGAGCATTTGCTTGACCCTGTCCTACATTTAAGTGGATTAAGTGGGCTAAAATACAGACAATAGACTGCATCACCTCCGGACAGACACACAATGGAAAGGTCCCCTAAAAGACAATTACGTGACATGCAGTTATGCAAAACCCATTACAGTTTACAAGATGGAAATAGTTGATGACCATTTAAGCCGAAGACAATGGGATCGTGTTGCCGTATCCTGTTTCCCTGTACCCAATACCTAAACAGGCCATTTCTGAAACCACCTTTTTCATACTGACAACTCATAATTATATAAATGTAAATTAATTGCAGTGCTTGTGTGCGTATCTGTCTGTGTATGTGCATGTATAAATGCAATCAGTGGCGCAGGAGATATTTTTAAGGTGGACAAAAGTGTAACGAAAAATGTCTCAAATTTTAAGCCAATTAAACTATGCTTTTGGTTATTAAAACCAAATATAATACTGGATTGAAATCTGTCCCACCCGGGTATTGAACCCCGGTCTCCCGCGTGGAATACGAACACATTACAAGTTCGCCACCATAAATTTGCTATATATAGCCCATCAAATGTGTTGAAGTATTTGAGAGTAATATTTAAGTATTTTATGGTTGTAGCGCAATTGTCTTGACATTGTTACACATGGTTATGACATAGACTAGACTACTACACTGGTCAACA
>JAODTR010004485.1:0-12031 GCA_025399935.1 Amblyopsis rosae | reverse complement strand
ACTATATTTTCTATTCATTTTGCAACTCATTTGAGGAAAGAATGTGTGAGTTTTCATAGAAAACATGAAATTGTCTGTGTGACCCCAAACTTTTGAACGGTAGTGTTTTGCTGTTAGTTCTGTCAGTCAAAATATATCAGTGGCTGTGGAAAATGGACATTGAAGGTCACCCACAGTATTATAATTGTTTGTAGATAGTTTGGACCCAAGAAAGACCTGGGCTAATTTTAAAATATGTCAATATGGAACAAACCTCCTCTTTGAAAACACAAAGCATAAAACAAGACAAGTCAATAAGTTTATAATGTATAATATTAATTATGATGTCACTATTGTAATCCTCCAACCAATCAAGTTAGGCCATGTAAAAAAGTCCAGTACCAACTGACAGCTGAAATTACATTTGGTAATTGGAATATGGGGCCTTTCAGTCAAGTATCCACTTTGAGGGGAGCCTTACATTCACACTCCTTCACTTACAACAAAGCAACAAATAATCGAATGGCGCCAAAAACATAATGCGACCGTCACTTCCACTCAGCCCTGAGACGGCCATTCTTTTTTCCTGTAATTTTTAACAGAAAAAACAGCATTGCATGTCAGATGATAAAGTGTTAGGGTCCACAAGCATTTCTCTATTATGAGCACTCTTCGTCGTCGCCATGGTAACCCCAGGTTTTGTGACAGAGCTTATGACAAAGGACTCCTCTGCGGATATTTATCTGCAGAATGGGGCCCTTTTGGCTGAAGGCAAAGAAAGGTAACCCCCCCTTTCCCTTCCCCTTCCCATCCCCCTCCCACCCCTCCTCCTCCATGTGAATATTTGTTTTAGTAACCAACTGTACTGCAATAGCTGTTGTGAATGCTCCGGATGAAAAAAACGATTGATAATTTCTGGCGGTCTCATCAAACAGATTTAACATCATAATATAACGGTTATTCACAAGTTAAACTGCAACGCCGCTGAGGAAAGTTGCTGCATTATGAGGATATATTTCTTTGTATCAGCCACCTAATAATGTCATACATCTCAGACCTGGCCTTTTATTGACTTCACTGGGTGGCTGGATGACACCCTGAGCTCCACTACTCATGTATCACAGCCATCCTGAAGTTCAACCATGAGCTAGAGCATCACAGGTCTACATACAGTATATGCCTATACCACCCCCTACACCAACATGTCTTTCGTCTGGTCATAAACCCTGGACTAAACATCAATCCTATGTACTGTCAATCAAATGTTGATGCATCAAAACCTGCAGGACTGACCCAAAAGATGTAGGTCTACACTCCCTGGGGGAAAATGTGCGTTATCTCCATGTCTTGAAGGTAAACACAAAACACTTACATTTCAAACAAAACTAGATTCATGGTCTACCTTAAGAGTCAATATCAAGGTCTTGGGTCAACGCAGGTCAGAGTTTCCCTATTTACTTTACATGGCTAGGAGGATCAGTCTGCTAATGTAGAACAATATTAATACATTTTAGATAAATGATCTGCCCCCTCCAGTAGCCCACTGGGAATAGTTTCCACCTCACAGAACACAGCAGATTAGAGGAAAGGGGGGCAATATTCAAAAATCATACAATGGTTTCAGGAAAAAGGCCACACTTTCTCTTATAGATAGATAGATAGATAGATGTATATAGAACTATGTCTGAGAGAGAGAGAGAGAGAGAGATACACCATATTGCTAAAAGTTTAGGGACGCCTGCCTTTACATGCACATGAAGGTTAATGACATCCCATTCTTAATCTGTAGGGTTTAATATGGAGTTGGCCCACTATTTGCAGCTGCAACAGCTTCAACTCTTCTGGAAAGGCTGTCCACAAGGTTCAGAAGTATGTTCATGGGAATTTTTGACCATTCTTGTAGAAGCGCATTTGTGAGGTCAGGCACAGATATTGGACGAAAAGGCCTGGCTTGCAGTCTCCGCTCTAATTTATTCATCCGAAAGGTGTTCTATTGGGTTGAGGTCAGGACTCTGTGCTTGCCAGTCAAGTTCCTTCACACCAAACTCGCTCATCCATGCCTTTATGGACCTTGTCATGTTGGAACAGGAACGGACCATCCCCAAACTGTTTCCACAAAGTTAGGAGCATGAAATTGTCCAATATGTCTTGGTTTGATGATGCATCGACAGCTCCTTTCAATGGAACTTGGTGATGTAAGGCTTGGATGCAGCTGCTCGGCCATGGAAACCCATCCCATGAAGCGCAGTTCTTGAGCTAATCCGAAGGCCACACAACATTTGGAGGTCTGTAGCTCTCCACTCTGCAGAAAGCCACAGCGTGCACTGACCCTTCTCTGTGATTTTATGTGGCCTGCCACTTTGTGGCAGAGTTTCTGTTATTCCCAATAAGTTCCACTTTGTAATAATACCACTAACAGTTGATCGAGAATATTTAGTAGTAAGGCCATTTCACAAATTGACTTATTGCACAGGCAACCTACTAGAGTACCACGCTTGAATTCAGTGAGCTCCTGGGAGCGACCCATTCTTTCACAAATGTTTGTAGAAGCAGTCTGCATGCCTAGGTGCTTGATTTTATACACCTGTGACCATGGAAATTATTCAAACACCTGAAATCAAATGATTCAGAGGAGTGTCCCAATACTTTTGGCAATATAGTGTATATAGTATATACTCCTAAATTATAATATATAATGCATTGACTAGAGCCCCCTGTAAAACATAATCAGGTATTCAGATGATGTAGGCCATTATTCCTGTAGAACACTGTACATCTGATTGTCTGCTTGAATGCTGCATAACATATTTCTATAAATCACCTGCTGTATGAATGATAGCTATGGACTGTTACATAGAATACAAATTGAATATACTCAGTACTACTCATGAATGTGTATTCAGAGCATTACTTATGCCACAGCTAATAGAAAACCAGATTGTTTTGTCGTACCCACCGACAATGGCTCAGCAATGTCACCCTGCAGTCAGTTTTCCCGTTACTGCTATGCACTATTGTCAAAGAAGCCAAGATTTATAGTGTGAAAATAGATCTTCTGTGAATATTCTGTATATCTTTTTTTTCTACATAACAATGACTTTATAATGTGTTTTCAAAATGTACTTTTCTATATTTAATCAATGTCTACACTGACATAAAGGATGTATGAGGTATGGGAAATTATCACTATCCCACAATAATTCCCAATAAATACATTGAGGCAACCAAATGTTATGTTGATGAATACATTTATGAAACTGTGTCAAAAGTGAGTAAAGAGCAGAATTTGATTTTGCATGTTATATTATAGACCATCACAATAATATCGCCCACAGCTCCCAAGATAGTAACATGCCTGCACTGTGCTGACCCTGCATTACTCCTGACATCATAAAACCCCTGCTAGCTAATACCGTGTGTTTAATTCCTCATTGTGGAGCTCACCTCATGGTCACCCTGCCAACCCCTTCCCGTGGGAGATTTATGATCAGCCATTTTGTGAACTAATTGTTGGGCCCTAGCGAGGGGGTCAGCCAGAGATATAGCTGGCTACGCGTCATACAGGTGGCGCGTGGAGGCGTGTGGGAAAGGGAAAACATGTATTTTAATTAGATCCAGCCTTGGCCCCAAACAGCTCTCTGAAACAGCATGTAGAAGTAAATTGCTTAACCTTAATGTAAGATGTTCCATGTGTCTGAATTATCGAGTTCATCTTGAGGAAAAATTACAGTAACAAAAGCCTGAAACTTACAGATGAGATTTTCCAATGCTACGGTATGACCCACATATCTCTCGTGCTTGTCCTCTACTTGTTGTCTCTCAAAATCATGCCCAAACATAGTTTTGGCTACATTGTGCAGTTGTTTGTGTGTCTTTTATTGGTGATTGGATAAGGACAAAGTTGACTTTCTTTAGGTAAACAAAATCAGTGAGACAGGTATACATTTAAGGTTACCAATAGTGTAAATGTTATCCCCGTTGACCAGCATCACCCACAGCACCCTTCCAGAGGACATTGTCCACTGGCTCTATAGCTGACACAGGGCTGTAGACACATTCTGGCACACTCAACACAACAACAAATTGTCTTGTTTTGATATTATTATATATAAAATTAATTTCATTAAGTTTAAACCCCAGACTGCATCTTAACAAAAAACCTTTAAATCAGATGTTTGACAGTGGCAATACTGTACATTTTCTTCACCTTCTCTCTGATATGGATATAATCTCTTCAGAGTGGATCATATTTATGATTTATGTTCTCATTCCCTTATCATTATCAACCTCCTGTTTGCCATCATACTAATCTCTTTTTGAGAGGAATGTGACAATTTGTGATGTGCCAGTCGTTGATAGCACAACAGCAGGATCAATGACTCTTTCCTCTCAGGTTTAAAGTGCAACTTCTCCCCAGCTTTGAGCCTGACTCCACCAACTGAACATTTAGAAACATGCTAAACAGAATCAGCGGGTGTGGGGGTGTGGGCCGGGGCTGAGAGGGATGTTAACATTAAGGCCCGTGTCCACCAAACACGGTTTTAGCGATGAGAGCGTCCACAACTTCATTATCAGAGAGCTTCCAAAGCGCTTCTCTCCAGTGCTTGTTGCTAGGCTACACAAAAAACAACATTGACAACTCCAGCGCTGTACCAAAAGTTTAAATGTTATCAGCTGAAAACGCAAAAAAACGCTGAGCCCAAAGCGTTTTTGCGCCGCAGGCGCTGGGAGCGGTGAAATATGGTTTGTATTGAAAATAGGCGCTCTCGGCTAAAAAGGCGTTTGGTGGACATAGGCCCAAGCATTGATTCAATTTCATGATATAAGTATTCCATGGTTGTGCACATTTGTAGCAAACCTGTAGTTTTCTACAAACTTGTTGAGCCATTTTCAACTCATAAATTGCAATTGTTTTGATAAAAATTGTGATTTTGTCAAAATTAACACCAGCATTGATGTCATTTACAGCTTAAAAAACGAATTGTAGGTCGCATTACTCTTTAATATACTGTACCAGTGGCTCACACTGGCATTAGATCAGCCACCTCATTAACCTCTCTTACTGCTGCTAAAGAGCTGCGAGGTCAGCCCACCCATATCCATGGACCACTGAAGCCAACATGAGTAGATATAGGGAGTGACAGACAGCTAAGTAGAGTTTTGCCTTTGCTGGTCGCTTTTAATAGCTCTAATGACTATCTATTAAAGCCACTACAAGCCATGTGCTATTTTGAGCACCTTCTCTATATTAGCATCAGCTGACACTCCCATCATTCAGCAACTCCCTTGACTTTACCATTGCCAGTGACCCTTCCATCTAGCTAATTAGCCACAATTTACTAATCACATAGACCACTTTCCCATAGCAGTACGCCCTCCATCAGTGAGCAGGGACAAAGGCTTGTTAACAGGGCCTCCCTGCCCAATACCCCGAGAGGTAGAAAATGGAGATTCCTAAGGTCAATTTGGAATCAAGAGCCATAAGATATGCAGAGCTATGGCAAACATGCAATATGGGCGGTTAGAACAGTGCCGTGCCAAATACACAATTACAAAAGCATGAACATGCATACAGTGAAAACAGAGCTGCGGTTTTCCTGGGGCTCAGCAGGGGACGAAAATCATTATATAAATCACACATGGGCCGGGACATTGTGTGGAGAGCTACAACCTCCAAAGTGAGAGAGGAAAGGGGAAAACAATTTCAGATTTCATTTTGCAAGAGGAGGTGGAGAAAATCGATAGGCTGAATGTGGGCTTATTTCCAACTTGCTGAGGACAAAATGAGAAGATAACCAGAAGGAGCAGGTTAGTTTCCCCCTTGCTCTGGACCCATAACCGGATATTACATCATAAATACCGCCAACATGCAATTGTTGGGAAGTACAGCACCACAATGTTACACATTTACCGCAGGTAAGAAGACAGAAACGTAAGACCATCAGAGATACACCAAATATCACCCCCCTGGCAATCCTTTCCATTATAGTGGATCTTGGATGTTAGCTCCAATTATGAACCAATATCCTTTCTATCTTCCGGGTTCACATCGCTTGATGTCCAATGGCTACACTTTACCGCAATGACTCTAATACCTGCTTTAGTTTTTGCAGGAACTAATCAAAAATGCCCTACCTCAAACTACACTCTATTTTTCTATACCAATAAGTCTATTTCTCTTTCCCAAACCCCATTAGTAAAAGCAATCAGACTCTTCTCCAATTCAACAGACCTTTCCAACCACCCTCTTGTTTGTCTTTTAATGTTTGTTTCTATAGTTCAGTGAGCCTGACATTAGTGAGTGAGGCAACCCATCACAGCTGCTCATGTCAGCAGCAGTGGGCATCAATAACCGGCGTCGGGCCTGTGCTTTGTAATTGTGTTGGAAGGGTCAGTGCAGGGTCACCAGGGCATTCCCCTGGCCTGTCTAATGAAGGAAACCCAGCTCACACACACACACTCACACACACACCGCAAACTCCACAGCCAGCATTGAGGGGTAGAGCAAGAAAATTAGAGGGAATATTTGAGCGAAATAGGGCTGCACATGTCAGCCAGCAGCCCGAAATGTCTGCCTTGTATAAAAATAACCTGTCCAATTACGAAGAAGGACTGTCCAGGACGGTTTTCTTTACCTATCTGGAAGACCCTTTCTATTATGCGTCTTTACTGAATCTTTCCCTCATTGGTTCCATCTTTCTCTTGTCCCTTTCATCTCCAGCACATATTTAGATGCAGTCATACGTTGCCCCAGATAATGTAATTTCAGGAAATAGATTGGAATCTTTCAGTGTCCCTTACAAAGATGGATGGTTCTGTCAATACCACGTGGCTGGGCTAGTGTTTGTGCTCAGCACGCAACTTTCCATTCCCCGACAAAAATAGTGTTTAATGCTTCCCGTGAATCTATGGTTGCTGTATCCATTATCCATTTAACAGCCTGTAAAAGGAGGATTTATTCCTGTGAATTATCTCCTGTATAACATGACTGTACCATGGATCATAAACTTTAGGTCGATACAGGAGAAAGACTGGCTATAGGAGAAAAATACCTGTGTGACTTTGGCCCAGGGTTAGACAGGATCAGCTCTGGACAGCAGCTGCTGTTACTTGGCCAAACTTTTATCTTTATTCTCCTCTGCCTAAAAAAGGTTCCCCAATGTCCCACAGTAGCCAATGGTTCATCGTCCTATTACTTTCAATAGGTGGCGAAGTAATTGGCTATTTCACATGTAAGGGTTGAACTGGCAGAGGGTAAAGGCCAGGCAACCAGCCTGTCAGTGTCCCACACAAAACCCATCCATCAATTATTATCAGGCACAAGGAAAGCCACTCAGCCCCTGAGCCGGCACTTTGTCAAGCCCCAGTCCTGTCCTAGGCACTCTCTATAACCCATTACAGCTTTAGAGTTTTCCCCATTTCTGTGTGTTTTATATAATAACAACAAAATCAAATGAATTCACTGTTGTACTCCTGACAGAAGTAAAACATATACACAGTCTCCGTAACAGCCATACTGTATGTCAAACATAACTCGGTTTTGACACTGTCAATATTACACATCTTACAGTATACTGCACAAACACATTATTTGCAATTAACTATTATTTAGCAGACTGAAGAATTGCAAGATAAGCTGGTTGACAGATCCCTGGGAGAATCACAGCCTTTTATCGGGACGCAAAAATGACAGCTGATAAGTCAAGACATTTCTTCTTTCATATGCGCATAGCAATGCTGATTTATTACCGTGGGAAAGCACACAGTTCTGTTGAAAGGTAGCCAGTGTACACACAATCTTTGTAAAACCACACTCATTCATTTGCCCATCATTTGTCTCTAACCTCTTTGTCTTCAGGAAGCTCGTATGAAAACGATGCAATGGGCAAAGCCAGGGAAACTAGTTTATACTCATAAACAGGAAATGAGCTGCCCCTCCTCCACCCTATCCAGTGAAGTTGCTGGTTGGCCAGCTAGTTGGCTGGCTGGGTCCCCACTGACAGGTTGTGATAGGTGTCATCTATCACCGATGAAAGGCCTACAGCCTCACCACACCAATCAGACTAGTGCCAGATGTTGGAGCCAAAGCACTGAAATAAGACCCACACACATGTGCACCAAATGAATATAAAGTCAGTGCGATTTACTAAATATGTACACGCCTAGTTGCCTACACATAATGATGAGCATATGTTAGTGTGCTTCCATTGAAGACAGACACGTGAGGCACAATTGGGGCGGTGGAATCATTTGAATTAATAAATGACATAAAACAAATACATGCAATGCAATTTTTAAACACCCCAACACACCTACACAGGCTAAATAATGCATCTCACAAAACAAAGACCTCACCATCAGGCTATAAACAGATACAAAGGAGGGACAGCAGCTGTCTGCTATCGTTGAAGCACCTGCATTGACAAAATGGATGGTCTGCTCAGTGCCTGAACAATTAAAGCAAAAACTTCTCCATTCCCTCGCGCCTGCCTGCCTCTAGGGGCCAGGAATTATGAGCCCTACTGTCAAGCGCCCCACCTGCCATTTGTGAATCACATTATATATGCACAAGGACTGTGCCTCTCAATTAGTTGGAAGAAGGAAGAATATTTTAGCAAATGCTGCCACTTAAGATCAGCTGTAATTAATGGCTGAGTCGCAAATACAACTCAGAATTGGGATGGGTAAAAGTTGAAGTTCCTTGTGTATAAACAATTTATATAAGGCGGATCATATACACACTTACACATCCACAAGTAAATAGTTACAATAAAAAAAAGTACTAACTAGCCCAAATACAGTTTTAAATTACCATATTAGAATATGTAATAACCCTCTTGAAAGTCGCCTCACCCCTAATGTGATGGATCGCTTTCGTTTTAATGACCGTCCTCTCACAGCAAGATTCATTTACTAAGAAATCTCACAATTCTAGAGTACAGCCAGAGCTACATGGCATCGTGAGGAAGCGGTGAGTGTTATTTCTGCCGGTTTATATCTTAACCATGTCTGGGAGGGTGGGGATGTGGGTGGAGGAAAAGCAGCAGTGGTAATGGACCTCTTCATGCTCCGTGTTCCTAGCACGGTTGAGGGCACTGAAGGGCGATCGTATGGCTGCCTCAGGACCAAGCTCTGGCCCTGTACAGTGGGTGCAACTCTGCAGCCGTGGAATTACTAATGTTGATATATCAGGAGAGGCTGTGATGGCTGTATTAAACTGGGCCTTGGTTTTAAGTGTAGCGCATGCAGAGATCTGTATAAGAGAGGTACGATGATATATTATGGGCTATAAAGTCGCTTATATGGATTGTAAAACCAAATAAATTGAAATGGATAATAAGAAGTGAGTTGTCATTGTCCAGTGATGAATAATTGAAAATTGAGTCATGCTGCAATGCTCCCTTATAAATACTCCCAAAAGACCCAACAGTATATTACTGTCATAGCAGGTCCAAGGAAACCTGACTTTTAGGTTTCCCATCAGCAAAATACACCATATACTGAACAAATCAACATTGGTGTCATTGTTTGCTTCATATATTAACATCAGTTAAGGACGTTATCTTGTGCAAACCCTCCCCCATGCCCCAATCCCCCAGCACAACAAAGAGTGTGAGAGAGCTTGATAACTGACGTCCCACTTGCCATTGTGGTGACAAAATAAATTTCAATTATGGCCACGTGAAATTGGATTTCCTTGGAGCATTAGGGGATTGAGAATCGTTGAAAGGTTTCACACTTCTGTTCAAGTCCCATCTCTTCAAAGGGCTTGTATTGGACATGGGACCTGCTGCTTATAGCTGAGGTTCACCGCTGGCTTTACTGACAGTCTTATGAAATCAATATCTCACACTGGACAGATGTACTTTCTCTGGAAACAGCCACACGCACACAGGACTAATATCGATGATTACATGCTGCAGCCAATCTGGGTAATGTTCCTCTACCTGGTCACATTCCATGGTGATAAGGCCCTCTTGACAGCCATTTTGGGTAAAGTCTGTCACACCCTCTTATCAATAACAGGCAGTGCTGTTTATTATCACTAGTTGCAAATAAAATGTGTGAGGCCAATAAAGATGTTTGCTGACAAATTAGAGATATGGTTGGTCATATTATAGGGATAACGAATTATAGTTTGAAGATAATGGCATTGTAACATTGTGTATACTGTATGTGTTCTACTAGAACACATTACACTAGCAAATTCAAAAAAATGCACAGTATACACCGTATACCAAATGTATGCTCACACTAATAGCTACAGTATAGCTTCTCCAATATGCGAAAAGATAACACTAAATGTTTACTCAAGTAATTAACAAATATGCCTGAAGTCGATTGAGTTCATGATTTGTGTGCATACAGTAGAAGAATTATTTGACATACAATCAGTAAGGATATGAAACATAAAGAAAAAGGTGTTAAATATTTTGCAATGGTGTTTCTCTAAGGGAGCAAGTGATAATATATATTCATTGTGTTGCACCACCAACCTCTCAAGAATCAACACATATGTAATTGGTGCAAAAATGTGGAGAAAGTGTTTCAATTAAGGTGAAAGTGGCTCTAGCATCGATTTCAAGGTTTGTTAGCAAACTGTCAAACCTCAAATGGATTTGAGTTGGTTGTCGTCAATTTCAAGAGCTACAGGCACTGTATTTGACACTTGCAGTGCTTATATTTTCCAGAAAACTCACCTACACCTACAGTAGACACCAGAATATAATAAATGTCACAACAAAATGTAAAGGTGTTAATGAATAATTATCGTACTGCAACAGTCAATTATATACGCAACTTGATGCATCCACAATAATTGAACTGAAATACGTTTGGGGTTGTTAAATTCTCTGTATCCTGGGGTTAATTTCAATAAGATCCTGACTGTGGCAGTGTCCTGGTGTATCTTTCTAGTAAGATTATCTCTGTGAGAGCACTGGTGTCATTGAGTGGTTTCACTAAAAGAGCAGAAATTTGCATTGAGGAACTCTTTTTGACAACATTGATAACAGGCTCAGAACATCAAACAGACCATTTGAGCGTTTAAGTTAAGATTTAACCTAATAAGGTAAAGTTAAAACAGCATGTTCATTTGCCTTGAGAAAATTCTACTTAAAATGAATGGACAACAAGCACAACAACGGAAAAGCATTCACACCTGCAGGAATATTTTACATTTAAAAGGCTATCCCTGATAAGACATGGTTGTGTTTGGTATACAGATGACATCTTCAACCTGGTTATACATTCCTGGCAATGAATATACCTTATTTACATACAGCGCACAAAGAGCATTGATTTGAATATCACTCTTCAGCTCTCTACTGCAGGAGTACTTAGAGGGCTCTCAGCAGGGGGGAACACACTGGAGAGATGGAAAAACGCACATGTGCATCTTTGTGAAATGTTGACTGACATACAGTAGGAGTAGAGGACGACGTGACATAAAGACGCTGCCTTCGTAATTTCCGAAGAAAGAGAAAACTGTTGAAAAATACGGGACAGGCAGGTTAAGGCATATGCATGTCATTTTTGGGCCATTTGATGTGCATTTATGTCTTTGTGTATGTGTGTGTGTGTGTGTGTGTGTGCGTGTGTGGTTGTGAGGGAGGCAAGGACTGTGGCAAAGGCACGCACACACACACACACACACACACACACACACACAACTATTCTGTGTGGCAGACCCGTGTGTGTCAGCTACGTCCCATGTTTAATGCATACTTTGGCCCTCACAGCTGGCTTTGATAACACCCTACAATGGTTTCATCTATCTAAGTGTCTGGTAATGGCAGCTTTAGCCTGCAACAATAGTTTATTTATCCAACATTACACGTTAAGTTTCACGGTCAATTCGCACCATCACCGTGCCATCCTTTGGTTTGTGTGTTTTGTTTTCCAGCTGTGAAAATTACGAGGATTTATTTGCCTCGACACCGATAGTGCCGTTCCACCCATATCCACCCATATCCAGCAGGAGCCTTCAGTAAGTTTTCAAGCGTCATCATTTTGCATGTCTCAAGGTAAATTGTTTACTTTAGCGACAGAA
>JAODTR010004484.1:0-12031 GCA_025399935.1 Amblyopsis rosae | reverse complement strand
CCCAAACATGACTCAGCGGCACTGTTCTGCAGCCCTGCCATACACACACACACACAGTCAGAATCTCCATGTATTTTATAGATGGGAAAAGCTCCATAATATAATAAGATTATAATAATATTATAATCCATAAGTGAGCTCATAAATGTATCTAAGAAAGGCATTACAGAATTTCCCCCATGTGAAGGGGGAAATTGAAGACGCCTATGGGCCTATAAACTTTGCGTTTAAGTTTTAAACCTTTTTATAGCCAACCACCCATGGGAAGTCAAATACAAAATGTAATGTACTGCATATTTAGATATTTAATAAAAGTAACATTTTCAACTCAATAGCCAAAATGTCGTTACCCTATTAGTGATTGTATGATTATGTTAGAAACATCTGTCAGCTTCATATACAATGTGTGCATGATTTAATTGCGGCCATTATAACACCATGTATTCCAGACCTCCTGGCTAGGTTGAATGGTTTTGTGATGGCAGTCAAGTGCCTATAGGGGTGGAGCAGAGTGGAGTCCAACTCTGTTTTGTTTTGAGTCAGAGCATGGATCTGATTGATGGTTTTTACAGTTTCACAAAGCATATATTTAGGCCCATTCCCGCCTCATTCACTGATTTACAGATTTACAGTGACCTTTAGGAATGTCATAGAGAATGGATTTCCACAGCGGGAAATGTCCAGGACTATAATGCTTCAAATTCTTCATAGTCACATCATAGTTATTCACAATGTTGTGTTGTGACCTTGAAGTCTACAATTTAAGAACTGATTCCATTTTACACCCACTTTCATTCTCACCATTTTCAAGCTGTCATGTCATGTAGTCTATAGTAATTGTCCTAAATGTATCTAGTCTTTTGGGGGCCTTAAGCATAATTAGTGCGGAATTTAGGAAATTAATATGTGAATTATCATTTTAGTCAATTCATGCATACCCAAACAGGCATACTGTAAATAAATAAATAAATACTAAACTACAAAGTGCCCCCTAGCAATTCCACATCTTAGTATTTGTTCTCCTTTAATTGCATTTAGACAAAAGAAGTCTTCCCCAAGGTTTATTCAAAGTGGTAAATGTATGTCCTCCACAATGAACACTGAAATCATATCATACTATGAGGAATAGAATATACAGGAGCAATATATAGCCTTTTGTTCCTAACTTTATCAATTTTTGTTTACCACACATCGAACAAATAATATAATATTTTACGGTATTTATTTATATTTTTTCAAAACAAAAGCAAGAAGCTGAATTGATTTAGGTAATCTATATGTATTCAATAACCAAGGCTTTGGTTATTTTTGTATAAAATGTAACTTTTAAATATGTCCCTTGTGAGGTAGTATATAGTAAAGATTCAGTAAAGATATTTTAATAGAAACTGAACTAACTAGTAGGAAATTATGAACTTTCTGACTATGTAATTATAGGTGGTATGTTATGGAACATATACTGTAGGCTACATAAAACAAGCTATTGGATAACAGACATCTCTATAATCTGTTTAAAAGTTTCTGACATACTAGTCTTGACCATCCAATGCTAAAATATACCCTGAGGGAGTTTATCGATATGTAATTGTGAGGGTATTTTTTTATAAATACATTAACGTTTTACATATCGTTATTGGAAGTTAGACCTAAACATTATAAACTAACACAGTGATGCTCACAATAGTTTCCCCAGGTCTGTGAATTTTGAAATACGTAATTAGATGAATGCAGTATGTAAATAGGTGCAATCTATTCAAATCTGGGTTCAAATCTGGGAGCAAAATAAACCCAGTTTTCCACATACTATACTTAAAAGTGTAAAAAAAAGGAAATTAGCATTTAATAGCCTATATTGAAATGTAAGATTGTATCAGATTCGTTCTCTGTTCTCTGTGTCTCCCCCCCCCCCCCTCTCTCTCTCCAATGAGTGGGAGCCCCTAGCAGCACTCATACAGTTTAGTTTGATGCACACAATACAGCAGAGGCCAACGTGAACAGAGATGTGTATGAAATATTATGTTGTGAAATATAGTCATGCATAAAAATATAATAAACAAGCTTCCCTTGCTTTATTGATAAGGCATCAGCCGATGCCTTTGTAGCCAGCAGTTGACATCTCCAACCAAACCAAACCAAAAAAAAAGCAGCTCAGCCAATCAGTGTGCTCTTGACTTGAAAAATGTGTTTCTGAGATTTATGTCTCATATTTATGATTCATCTCTCTATCAGACCTGTGTGCATATACTACCTTCACATTTGAATGTTTCATCATTTAATTTATCCATTAATCAATCTCAATCGTTCTGTAAAACTCACAAACCGGCATGGGCCCACATTTCCAGTTAGAGCAATTCATTATTCTGCCTCATGGAGAAATGCTTTGGAAAATAACTTTATCTTTCATTACACAGTTTTCATTATATTTTGGTTGAAAGGCCTGTATGACAAAATCTTAATATTAAATATTGTAATTTTAAATAACACTACATACAATGGAAAATGTATCTGAATCAAAACTACAACACAAACACCATTTTGATGAATTTCAAAACAAAAGTAGACCTATTGCTTACAGTAATAAAGCAGCCTCTTGAGAAAACAAAGTTTCTTATAGGATTATAACTATACCACTATAGTGTGCTAGACTCAATCTTGAATTGTCATTTGAGAATGGTGTTTATAAAATGTAATCAGCATAAGATAACAATCATATCAGAACATGCAACCAGTTCCAAGGTCAAGAAGCATATTGACAATTGTTTTCAGTTCAATCAAGAGATTTCAGATTTCTTAATAGCCTATACTTGAGGTGTTCCATAAATACCAGTATGTCTAGTTTCCATCATAAATTGTAAGCTATACATTTTCAAATCAGGCCACAACTTTGACCAACCTAATGTCTTATAATAGACAAACGTATAGCCTATCAACAGACTAATGTTTCTCATATTCAGAATAGGCCTAAAGCGTAGGTAATACGATGTATAGTTAGATCCATTTATCAAGCCATCCTGTGGAATCTCAGTTTGATTGACGTGTGTCACACGCCAGATAGAAATTAAAAAAAAATTAGTCACACTATAAACTAATGTCAATGCTTATAGGATATAATCTTTAATCTCATCTGAATGTCAATAAATGACTATTATACCTGAGATATTATCGCAATCCATCGGTTGTGAATCAGAACGAAGCTGGTAGCCAGACACCTCACTGGCGCGCGATGCTGCTGTAGACCACCCCTTATACCTGCGCCCAGCAAACGCCACTATGCATATTAATAATCGTTGCATATCGTTGTCATATTCTTATTATTGGCATGCAGATTGTTTGTACAATATCACGGCCTTCCAAAAGGACACGACACTCCTATTTATTGTATACTTTGATTAATAATGCCGTGCATGCGCCTGCATCACAAGTCAGATGATGGTGCTGGTTTGTTTTTTTGGTGAAATATTTGGAAAGGCTTGTCACGAGGAAACTACTTAAACATTACATGTAGCCTAGGGTTTTCCATGGCGTGGCGAAGCTTTGTGCATCACATGCTGATTATAATCTGAATGTACGCGTTGGCCGATGCATTTGGCTATGTAGGCTATATGGCAAGAAGCCAAGCAAATGTGGGTTATCAATTGACTGAGTTATTGTCAACATTATATTGCCTAATTAGGTGTAGACTATGTTAAATAGAATTGTGGGCCTATCGTCACAGCTGCGTTACAGCAACGAGGTTGTTTTTATGCCGATGTTGTGTCAATGGAATAATACCATATGATATGTTGACGGGCTACTATTAAAACAACAAACTGAATCAATAGGCTATGAAGATGGACCTACCTTAGTAATATGTAGCCTGTGGCTGGTGCAGGGGGTAAACAGTGTGCCGATATCCAGTTGCCGATGCTTGTAAAATCGACAACAACAAAACCACGCCGGTAGTCTATGTTGATGACACAGCTGTCCTGGGGTGGGAAAGGGTGTATTTTCCCCAGATGTGTCACGAAACATTGACAATGGTATTCAAATAAGTCAGACGAGCATCACTAGATTGTCGCCTCTATCCTACATAAAATGACTTCCACACCTATTATTAAACGTTCATTGCACTGGAGGATGTAGTCTCGCCGGTAGGAGATCTGATTGAAAACCATGATGCAATTCATTGCGACGATCGAAAATGTTTCCAAACACACAGGTGAAACGCCATTCTGGTACTACGGAATAACGCTAACACAGCGCTCCATCTCGACCTTCGCAAATAAAACATATTAAACAAACAGAAATTCGCCGAAATCACTGATATAGTGCTCAAAGCAGTAGTCGTCCTCAAATTCCATTTGCATTCATATTGATATTCACACAGTATAGTCTATAGTTCCTGAGAGCAGGGCAGTGGTTGTTGAAAAAAGCAACCGATGTAGCCTCAACACCAAATGCTCAATCGATGTGAGACAATGTTGTACCAACAATGTTTCCTCCGCCGGAATTGTTACTTTGACTATGGGTTCGATGAAACTGCTGTAAAAAGCAAGGCTAGCAGTGTCGCGTTTACAAATATTACACAAATGTACCAATAGTCTATTATAGCCTAATTGAAATACAAGTAAATGTTATACCTGGAAAGGCTGACTGGTTTATTATCAAATGTGTAGACAAAACCGCTATTTACGCGGGGGTAACAACTTCAGCACTACACCGTAGGATAGCTCTCGGTAAACCGACAAGACACCGTGCCAGGCGCGCCTCATGCAGCCTTAATTTAGGCCTATATTAAACCTGGACAGTGGGGTTCAATAAAAAAAAGTCCTAAATCAATGATATGACATATTAACATAGATTGTAATTCTTACCTATATGCTACGGTGTGTGCGTGACGTGGATATATAACCTTGCTTTTAACAGCCATTGAGAGAAACACCAACGTAATTAAAAGTAAGTAGTCTATGTATCTAATATTTTTGGGAACGGGAGCATTTGTGGTGATAGCTTTTAAACATACATTTTGTTGTTTTTTTCCTTTAGGTCACATGACTAACCAGTTCACACATGGCCGGTGTGAGACAGACACGCCCCCTAAAGTACTAAGAACATCATAGCATTGTGGACGTAATACGGCTTTCAGAAACAGTCCAGAATCACATTCGAGCAGTGTTGGGCAGTAACTAGTTACTGTAATGTAATTGCTTTTTTCAGTAACTAGTAGCGTAACTAATTACTATTTCCAAAACAGTAATATACCTACTATTACAATTACTAATCTAAAAAAGCAAAGTTGTGTATAGGCTAATTGAACCGACCACCTTAACCAATCATCTTTGAGATGTTTTCACTTTGGCTGATTGTTGACTCCTAATTATTGTTCCAATAAAGCAGACACAAGTTGTAATTTTTCGGGAGGGGCGAGACAGATTAGTGATTGTGAAAGTAACATAGTAATGTAACTAGTAATGTAACATATTCCTTTTAATACACAGTAAGTAAAGTAATATAATGACTTTTTGAAGGAGAAATAAGTAACTAGTAACTTATTACAGTTCCTGAGTAACTTGCCCAACCCAAGTGAATCAATGCATCATTTGCATGCGCCATTTATATTTAAAACAGTTGCAGACTAAGTATATTATTTACTGTAGTAGACTATTGCTGGTATGCCCATGCCTATTAAACAACAACACACATGTCATTTGTTGAACCAGTCTTTCTCTACAACACTAGGGCCTGAAGGAATGTGATTTGATTATTCAACTAATAATTATGGTTATTGCTTTTGGCAGACATGTCATACTTAATTTACCACTTCAGCTGTATTTCCTGTGATCTTTGTATTTCATGCCTAGATGTACCACTTGGCCACAGACAAAGACAGTGCTTAATTTACATGTATGGCCCATTTAAACCACACCCAGCAGTTGTCCCAGCTACAGACTGGATGGGAGGATATGACTATGTCATTGTATTCTCCGATACCCATCTGTGTCTGCAGGTCAAGCAGTTAAAGGCTGCACCCGCACTGGACACAACCAAATTAACATTTACCTATTGGGGTGGCAATGACTGTTCCCCTTTTTCTGTGTTGTCCTGTAACTTACTATAAAGCTGCAAACATTCCTTGTTATCTCAGAAACAGTCTCCATTCTTCAAGTGCTGGTTTAAGCAAACATGCACTTTATATTTCAGGATTTTCTTTGGTGTTCTAAGCTTAAACAACAGTAAAGTTAAGTGGTGTTTTGAGAAAAATGGCTGATAAGACCTCTTCGAAGGTTGAAGGCAATGTTGCTGTTTTAAATTTTGGATGTCATCCACATGGTAGCCTATATCCCAATCATCAGTTGTGCCATGCACAGGCACTAATCATTCTGATTAATGGACCACTAATCTTTTTGTAAAATATGCTAAAATATTTCATTTATAATTTTCCTATTAAGATATTTTTTACTATAATCATTAGGACTAAGGTGGGTATGGCGATGTTAACATTTAAATCTTAATTTTCAAGTCTCAGGTAAGAAATTTATATATAGTTATGGAATAAATAATGTACAGTTTTTTTCAACCGCTAACATCCATTTGTCCAATCTGTAGTCACATTTCCAAAACTAAACATCTGTCAGTTCATGACCATACCATTAACAAAATTAATGTTCCTTCCACACAATATGCAGTCAATTAACGCATTTCTAAAATGCTAATATTTTCTTTACAAACAAGTTTACCCAATACCAAAATTAAGGATCTTTCTTGTCTTTTTTACAAATACTTACACATGTCAGAAATGAAGACCTAATGTTCAAATCTATATATTGTATATAAAGTCTCTACTTCTGCAACAACAGCAGATCAAACTATATATTGAAACAGCTTATAAAAATTCCAGAATGAACATACAGTATCATTGAGATATAGCTTGAGTTATTGTAATTTGTGTAAAATATCTTAATCACTGCTAAATCTAATCTCAATCAGAGACATAGCCAGGTGTAAACTTTTAAATTATATAGACAAACACAAAGCAGTAAAAAGGATTGAGTTTATCTAGTGTGGATTCAGAACAACTTTCTTAAAAGGGAAATAAATAATAGTGTCTGGACAAGGGAGAGGAAGAGGACCAGGGAGAGGAGTAGTTGGGCTAGAACGAGGAGGAGAGGTAGGGCGAGAGGAGTAAGAATGCTTGGTGGTGTTCCAAGCCAAGGAGAGCATGTAGTCTTGTTGAAGATTGTTAGCCTGGTTACCAGACACAATATTCACTTAGTGAATATTTCCACTGGGAAGTGTTAAGTCAGTGCCTCCTACAGGGCATAGACCTCTGGTTACAGTAATTTATAAATGATTTGACAGCCTTAACCAACCGGCGTTGCTACAACTGTTTTGATCACCTCATCTAACTCTACCACCATTTAGAAACACTTCAACGTCATCTCACTAACCCACCATGATTGGTCCGCCAGCAGGGTGGCTGTGAAAACGCCAACGCAAACAGGGTTTCCAGACTGCTGTAATCTCTGCAAAAACAAATTAAGATGAAAGTAATAGTCAGGCAGAGTAAAAGGAAAAGGAAGCGTATTTACAAACAATAAATACAAATAAATATTCACACTATCTGAAATATGAAAAGTAATGGAGTTTTTGTAATGCCATCAGCTGAAAGTGTGCTATGATTGACTAACATGTTCCTCTTGGAAAGAAACCACGAGTGCTAGTGTTTTGACAGAATTATGTGATTTTTAGAAGGGCTTGCAGTGTTTTGATAGAGTTATATATGTAGATACATTGCATTTTGAAATGTAGATTTAGTGTTTTATGAACAAGATGTGATTTTGGCAAGAACATTTGGTATTTGGATAATTGTGTGAGTTAGTGTTGCTGTGTTAAGAGTTTTGAAAAAGTATTCAGTACAGGTAAGCGGTTGTTAGCGATAGAAAAAACTGTAAACATTTAAACCTCTAAATATATATATATAGACAGGACTTTTAATTTATTTGACAAAAAGTAAATCCAGTGGGAAATGATATTCAAATTTGTATTTCATCCAGCACTGTCTCAATTAAAAGAAACCATTTACAGTATCCTAAGGGCCTGATCACACCGAGACGGTCGCTAAAGGCGCGTCTAGGTGTGATTGGGCCTTAAGATGTGCTCCAGAATTATTTTCGGAAAGCTTTAGGTTGATTCCTGGAATGTCCGAAAAAGAAAAGCATGCATAAAATGCAGATACTTTTAAGACAATCAGATTATTTCATTTTGCAACATTTATCTTTGACATTGCTTACTTGCAAATTCAAGTAAGGGGGGGGGGTGAAAACTTATCAGTAGTCTGATTTGACCTGATCAAAGGGCACATTACACTACACTTACCCTGAATGGGTGAAGCTGTCCACTGAAATCAACTTGGAAACCCTTCAAGGTAAATGAAAAGTATTTTGTTACACATTGCCATGTTTATACAACACTATCTGCTAATATGAATAAAGAGTATTATTAGTATTACTACTAATCTACTACCTTTTGTTGTGATTCAGTGTTTCTTTTTGCTTTTGCCAGTAATAATGCATTTCGTATATTTGAAAGTTGTGTTTCCATAATACTTCCTTCTTGGCTGGTAAACTTATAGTCCACACTGCATATTAGTGCGTCGGAAGGTAAACAAACAGAAAAAGAATGAACACAGGTTGATAGTGTTCATATCCAGGCCTTTCCAGATGTTAATAATATACAGGTTTTTAGCTGCATGCCAAACAAGTATTTCAGTCTACATCTTTCCCCTTGGAACAAGACAAGCCAAAGTGCAGATCAGTGATGCAATGCAACCTCTATGACAGACAAACACTTATATACCTATATAACTGCATTAAAACTAACATCAAAACTCTGTAATCAATTGGTTAACACTGATTTATTTTGTTCGGCAGGTGTCCAGTATGAAGCAAGAAAAAACAAAGTGGAAGGAGTTTATAGAGGCTATAAGCGTCATGCAATGGGTCCTCAGTTTTCTCTTTCTAGGTTAGCCACAACAGCACATACTTGGGTATATGTAGCTAAACACACAAACACAATTATTTACTGTCAAATGTTTTACCCTCCTTTGCAGTCTATTTCACAAGCTATACCCTGCTACCGTTTACAATTGCACAAGAAACTAAACTTTGAACTTGAAACTGCCCTCATGTATCATATCTCTTCTATACCTTATGTGGTCTGTCTTATTGAACACATGCCATAATCAACATCCCTGACTTTTAGGAGTGGCTTGTATTGGTTTGCTGGTCTGTCTTATGTTTACATCTTTGTGGCCATTCTCTACTCTGTACTTTATATGGCTTGTGATGGACTGGCACACTCCTGAAAGAGGTACAACATTATCCAAATACATATATTTTATTTGTGGGTGTATATACACAGGGTTGGGTATCTTACTTTTTAAACGTAGTCTGTTACAACTACTAGTTACCAGACAAAAATTATAATCAGTAACGTCATTTTTGAATTACCTAAATTTAGTAACATAATCTGATTACTTTCCATTACCTGATTACTTCACGTCTTAACTTTGTTCTTTGAAATGCCAGCCAAAGCAATTTACTGCATTGGCACGCCTAATCTTTCTCTTTTTGTGGTAAACTTCCCTTTTAAATTTGAAAGTAGTCCAAGAAGTAATCATCTAAATTTAAAGAAATATTTGTAATCTGATTCCACTATTTTATCTGGTAACTGTAATGGATTACAGTTACAGTTTTTTGTAATCGAATTTCAAGTAACTAATTACATGTTCAGTTACTTCCCAACCCTGTATACAGTATTCTGTATACATACCATTTTAACACTTTGACCACCAGGGGGCAGGAGAACAATATTTGTGAGAAGCTGGACAGTATGGAAGCACTTCAGAGAGTATTTTCCAGTCAAAGTATGTTAAAGAATTGTTTAATCAAAGCTCAGTCTCTGTGCGTTTGCCTCTCCAAGAAGCAGATACTAACCTAATGGTCGCTATCTGTCCAACATTTGCAACTCAGCTGGTGAAGACTGCTGAGCTGAATCCCAACAAGAATTACATCCTAGGCTGTCACCCGCACGGTATCCTGAGTATCGGAGCTTTTACCTGTTTCACCACAGAAACCGGGGGCTTTCGTGAAGCATACCCGGGAATGCGTTCCTCTCTTGCCATATTGGCTGGTCTCTTCAGAATACCACTCTATAGGGAATACCTAATGACTGCAGGTATTTGGATCAAGCCTGAACTACTCCATCTTGTGGTGTAATTGAAGTGATTAGGGTGGATTATAGGGTTTCCCTGGCAACAAATGGTTAATGGTACTGCATCAGAGATGCCATTAACAGAATACTTTGTGTGCAGTTCATGTAATTATGGAGACAGGATTTGGGGGTAACATTTTACATTTCACTATTTACGGTATTGTTAACTCAGGGGAGATGCTTTTAAATGAATTCATGCCCATCTAATGTTTCATAAATTATTTTATTATTTTCTGCATTAGGTCTTTATCCAGTCAGCAAGCCAAGTCTAGCACATCTCCTTTCAAAGAGTGGAAAAGGAAATGCAGTGGTGATTGTAATAGGGGGCGCTGCTGAGTCACTGGAATCCTCCCCTGGTGTCAATGCAGTGGTCATGAAGCAGAGAAAGGGATTTGTCAGGGTGGCCCTTGAGTTTGGGTGAGTCTTAAAAGCATGGACAGATTATATATATATATATATATGTGTGTGTTAATACTAAAGAGAAGTTTCCGTAGCATTTTAAAGATTAGACTAGCAAGCAACACAGTTGTATAGGCCTATTGTTAATATGCTGTAGATGTATGTTTGATCCTCAGTGCGGACCTGGTGCCAGTTTACTCATTTGGAGAGAACGAATTGTATCGCCAGGTGATATTCTCAGAAGGCAGTGTGGGTCTGAAGTTACAGAATCTGTTTAAAAAGGTCATGGGCTTTGCCCCATGTTTATTTGTTGGTGAGCGCTTGGCTTGGCTTCCCTACAAGACCCCAGTTACTACTGTCGGTGAGTGAAATGTAGACCATTCCAATATGGCCATACCTTTTAAGTCTTCTTGCATAGTTTAACTCTTCTCTTTCCAGTGGGAAGTCCAATATCTGTGCCAAAGCGCCTTATACCGACAGAAGAAGAGGTGGACCACTACCATGGTCTTTATATCAATGCCCTGGAAAAGCTGTTCCATGAACACAAGGTCAGCTGTGGCCTGTCAGAGAGTCACGAGCTTCGGATCCTTTAGACATCATCACTGGTGCTTCAACTGTAAATTATTTATCACTGTCAACTGATGTACTTAATTTAAAAGTTGTATCTTGTATTTAAAGATGTAAGTAGGATTTCAGAGCCATACATTTAGTGCCATTTGTTAAAAATGTCAGACATCTGTCAACAATCAACAAGTCAAATGCTATGAGAATATGCATTGCTCTGGCTGATAGCCGCCGAAGTTGTAGATGTTTTACAGATTTAGATTTCTGACCAATCAGGGCTTCTTTTTAATTGATCTCATGGAAGAGCATGCAGCTATGACAGCTGTTTGTGACGTTTGTCAATGGCTACCTTTACAATTCTATTATTTCGACTATTGCAATATTCCGAATTTGATAGGTGTCATGTAAAAGGCATATTTCATTGGGTTATTCCAAAATAGTCATTATTCAGAATTTTGCATTTTCGGATTAAGACTCATGAGATATGCCGATATTATTCAGGTTTTAGGAGCATGTATACAGCAGATTCAGAATATGTCTTAAGTGGGGCTTTTACTGCATTTTACGGCATTGGATCTTCCATCCATCCATCGTCATCTGCTTATCCGGAGTCGGGTCGCGGGGGCAGCAGCTTCAGCAGGGAACCCCAAACTTCCCTTTCCCGAGCCACATTAGAAAGCTCTAACTGGGGGATCCCGAGGCGTTCCCAGGCCAGTGTGGAGATTTAATCTCGCAACCTAGTCCTGGGTCTTCCCTGAGGCCTCCTCCCAGCTGGACGTGCCTGGAACACCTCCCAAGGGAGGCGTCCAGGGGGCAT
>JAODTR010004483.1:0-12033 GCA_025399935.1 Amblyopsis rosae | reverse complement strand
CAGATCTGATGATAAAATATCAGATTCCATGTGATTTGTGCTGTTCACACTGCTCTGAAAAGATCAGACCTGAGTCACTTCGGGGCGAAAAAATCGGATTTGGGTCAGATTGGTGTGCAGTGTGAACGTAGCCATACATATACAGATATAACAAACATACAAGACAGGATAGAGGGGGTTACTTAAAACACTGGGATAGTGGATCAAAGGTATGGACGGCTCAACATACTGTAAGTCATTGTTGTTCCGGGGCAAGGATCTTACGTCATAGTATATTTAAAAAACAGTTATCTTAATCTAATTTACTAGTAAAAAACTGGAAATAAATACATTCTCTGACACTCTCCCTAACAAAATGCATCTGTGCAAATGATCAATGAATATAATAACATATAGTATGTTTTCAATGAGATGGACACGGTACAAGACAAAACATTGTGCATCCCTGTAGTTCCATCACAGGTTTTAGGCTCCGCCTTGGTTTTATCTCACCACCTGGCACTTTCATAAGGTACACCCCAAGTAAATGCTGCAGCATGTGGTTTTAAGGCAAAATGCAATGGCTTTCTGTCTGGCTTGCTGCAGCAAGACCTGCCTCCATGAAGTTTAACATAGTGTTCTTGCTGATGTTTACTGCATGTCACTGTTGTAAGTGATGGAAGATTTCTGCAGCACTTTTTGCAACATGTTAAACATACTACATCGCTCTGCTGCTCATCCAACCTTTTAAACCCAAACTAACTCGATATAATTGAGCCATTGGTTGTTTCTCAAATCCAACTTGTGTTCTTGAGAGGTACGTACTTGCCAAGTGTCCTTCTGAGAATGGTCTTGCAAGAACGCGAGGACAGATCGAGATTGAGATGCATATTATTGGCTATTGCGCAATACATTGGCCTCAGGAATGACAACACTGATGCCAGTATTATCAGCACAAAATAGTACGCTTGATAGCTGGCGATATGGCTGTTCCGGTCTGTTAGCGGAACCTCACATCTACGAAATTGTTGTAGCAAATAACTAGACTCCATCTTGATAAATTGACCACAGATTTGAAGTTAAAACATATATATTCTCACTTCAAAAACTCTTAAAACAGCATTTTGTGAAACAATAACAGTAGTATTTTGAAAAGTATAGCTAGTATTGTTGTGTGTTTTCTCAACTGCCATTTCCGCTTGTTGATTCGAAATGCATTCTGGGATATTTCAAGAACAAGTTCCCACACAAGTCACCACTGGATGCATCCTTGTTAAAAATTATTAATTTTCCTTGGCTAGATGCGAACATGTGAATTGAAACAGTACTTGGCTGTATATGATGACGTTTCACAAGTCTGCAAGAACAGAAAAGAATGCATGTTGAGAAACAGCCATTGTTTCTTTTCTTACAAACCAGCTCCTGGCTCCTTTCTTGCCCTATGGCTGGCTCACTCACTGTTGCACTGGAAAACATGTGAGTGAGTGGGGGGGTTATGTCAACCCAAGACTAAGAGCAGAAATTTGCTAAATATAATAACGTAATACCTTCTTGGGTTTTTGCTTTTGGTGGTCTGATGGCATTTAGAAAGAAGCAAAATACCCCAAAAAATTATTAAATCACATAAGTATTCACAGCCTTTGCCATGACACTCAAAATTGTGCTCAGGCACATCCTGTTTCCACTGATCATCCTTGAGATGTTTCTACAACTTGATTGGAATACACCTGTAGCAAATTCAGTTTATTGGACATGATTTCGAAAGGCACGCACATGTCTATATAAGGTACCACAGTTGACAGTGCATGTCAGAACACAAACCAAGCAATGAAGTCCAAGAATTTCTGAGACAGGATTGTATCAAGACAGGATTGTATCAAGGAACAAATCTGGGGAAGGCTACAGAAAGATTCCTGCAGCATTGTAGGTTCTAATGAGCACAGTGGCCTCCATCATCCGTAAATGGAAGAAGTTTGAAACCACCAGGACTCTTCCTAGAGCTGGCCGTCCGGCCAAACAAAGTGATCGGGGGAGAAGGGCGTTAGTCAGGGAGGTGACCAAGAACCCTCTGGTCACTCTGACAAAGATCCAGCGTTGTTCCGTGGAGAGAGGAGAACCTTCCAGAAGGACAACCATTTCTGCAGCACTCCACCAATCAGGCCTGTATGCTTGAGTGGCCAGACAGAAGCCACTCCTCAGTAAAAGACACAACATCCCCCTGGAGTTTGCCAAAAGGCACCCAAAGGACTCTAATACAATGAGAAACAAAATGTTATTGTCTAATGAAACAAAGATTGAACTCTTTGGCCTGAATGCCAAGTGTCATGTCTGGAGGAAACCAGGCACCACTCATCACCTGGCCAATACCTTCCTTCAGTGGCAGGAACTGGGAGACTAAAGGTCAAAACCTGCCTTACAAAGCACTGGACCTCAGACTGGGGTGAAGGTTCATCTTCCAAAAGGACAACTTCCCTAAGCACACAGCCGAGATAACAAAGGAGTGGGTTTGGGTGGGAGTGGCCCAGCCAGAGCCCAGACTTGAACCCAATTGACCATCTCTGGAGAGATCTGAAAATGGCTGTGCACAGATGCTCCCCATCCAACCTAATGGTGCTTGAGAGGTCCTGCAAAGAATGGGAGAAGCTGCCCAAAAGCACAGTACAGTAGGTGTGCCAAGCTTGTAGCATCATTCTCAAAAAGACTTTAAGCCATAATTGCTGCAAAAGGTGCTTCAACAAGTATTGAGCAAAAGCTGTGAATACTAAGCCCCAAGCCATATTCAATGGTTTTAACCTAGCAAAAACATGCATTATGCATTATGTTTTGTTGTTGCGGTTATGATCATCTTATAAAGCGTATTTTGGTATTAAAATGTAGATAGCCAGGCTAAATATGTGGATGACACTCTTCTAGAATATATAAAGCTCAAAAACAGAATACATAATATTATTTTTATTTTCACCTGTATTTTATATGAATTAATGGAAATTATCCATCTACAACCAAATTACACTTATGGACTACAGTAGAACTTCAGATTAATATAAGTTTAAAGTTTGAACCCAGTGAATTTAACTAATGAAATTATTTATGGGATTTTGTATATGAACAAGAAAAAATAGAAAATTGTTTACGTTTATTTATAAAATTACCTCCAAATGATTTCTACTGTAATGTCTCGTGATCCCCATTCTGTTCTAGTCCTGTTTACCTTGTGTTAGGCCCATGTTCCCCTCACTCCTTTCCCTGTGTGGTCAGTCTTGTTTATTCCACCTGTGTCTGATCAATCTTGTCTGATGTGCTGCACCTGTTCCTCATTGATGTTGTCCAATGGTCTGTCTTGTCTTCCTGTGTATATAAACCCTCTTGTCTTTGTTGGTTGTCGTGAATGTCCCTTGTGCTCATCCGTGTTGCTACCCTGTAAATTTCCTTATAAAACCTTTTGCTTAAAACCTTTTGCTTTAAACCTTTTTGTCTTGTCGTGCCGTCTGCCTGCCCTCCGAGCGTCAAATCTATATTATTTAATAATATATGATCTAATCATGCATTCAGCGTCAAAGTTGTTATTGTGTATCAATGATAAATTGCATTATTCCACTTTATCTGCCATATACAAATAAAGTCAAAAGATAAAATGGTGGATTCAGAGATTCACATCTGATTGGTCGAATTTGACATGTGACCCATTTTTCGAAAGCTTAAAACCCCCTGTATCAACTGGCGAATACGTTGTTTTGCTATGTAATAACGACTGTCTAGAACGGGGCATCTAATAACCTCTTCATCACTAACATTGACTGGCAACAGTGTTTTTAAGCCATCTACGGAGCATTTCGTATCTAAATCAACACAAGTTAAGAGTAAATTCGAAAAAGTTATTATATTGTTTAAGATGATAAGCTTATTCAGGCATACGTGGAGCTATGTGGAAACCGTTTATACGGTTCGAATCACGGGGCTGTCTCCTATCCGATGATGCATATATGGATTGAAATGAATAAGATCGCTATATGTGCGCGTACATATAGCAGGAAATTTTATTTTTTAAACCATTTTGCAATAAGGCTATGTTCTGTGAGAACTTTCCGGATGCACTGCATAGATACGCATGCACGCACACACACACAGTGTCTAAATTGGGGTGAGTATATCCAGGTACTCATGCGTCATGCCTTAGACTGCTGTTGGAGGAATGTATATAGATGAACTCAACCAGACATAACTGAATCACACACATTAAAGTGCTAGTGTGTTATATCTACTGTTAACATTTTTTAAGAAAATAAAACACAATTAGACTGTTGTAAACCAGCCACAAACCCTGTACACTAGGGGTGTTACCCATATGGTTCAGTGCCTGCAGTTGTATGGAGATTACACAGTAATCGAAACCAAAATTCTCCAGCGCGATTTCCACACCGACCCATTAAGCTGTAAGGCTCAAGCTGATTTGTGTGTAACACTAAGGTAAGTGCTGTTTCTCAATATGCATTCTTTTCTTTTTTGTGCAACGTCATCATTCACTGCCAAGTACTGTTTCAATTCACAAGTTCGCATCTAGCCAAGAACGGATAAAATACCCGGAAGTGTTTTTACCAAAGATGCAGCCAGTGGTGACTTGGGTGTGAACTTGTCAGCGGAATATCCCAGAATGCATTTCGAATCAACAAGCGGCAATGGCAGTCAAGAAAACACAACAATACTAGCTATACTCACTAATGTTATCGTGTCACGAAATGCTGTTTTAAAAGTTTTTGAAGCAAGAATATAGTCGTTTTAACTTCAAATCTGTGGTATATTTATCAAGATGGAGTATAGTTAAAAATTTTCTACAACAATTTCAGCTATGATACCTCACCAGCTAGCAAGCGTAGCAAGTGATAATACCGGTACCAGTGTTGTCATCCCTGAGCCCAAGGTATTGCGCAATAGCCAAGAATATGCATCTCAATCTAATGGCGCTTTTCCATTGCTGGTACGAGCTCAACTCTACTCGCCTAATTTGTTTTTCCATTGGGCAATAGTTGGGAAAGTACCAGGTAAAAGCTACTTTTTCGAGTACCTGCTTTGTCAAGGTTCCAAGCGAGCTGAGGTGATTCCAAAATGTGACAGCAATGCAGACAACTGATTGGACAAGAGCAACTCGATACATTTGCGAGACATAGGACATCCTGCATCAACCAGCATATGTATATCACCAACCCAGCGCGATTCAGTGCAAACCAAACGAGTGGATATTTTGCAGCCGCAATTTTGTTACTGTAATTTGTTTTTAAAAACATGACAACCCGCAAAATAACGCTGTGGTCAACAGAGGAAGTGCAGACATTACTCAGTTTTGTAGCCTAAGATACAGCGAGAGCTGGATGGGGCTACTCGTATCAAGAAGGTCTATCAGGACAGATATGTTGGCCGCGCATGGCTAAAAACGATCAACCATGTAGGTAAAATGTATTAAACTTAAAAGCGACTATCAATCGATAATGGATCACAATGGTCGAAGTGGTTTGAACCAAAAGACGTGGAAATGGTTCGACCAGATGGACGCTATTTATGGCCATAGACCGTCAAGCAATGGAAGGGAAATCAGCCTTGATTCAGCCACGGCTTTGTTGGAAGCCCTGATAGAAGGTCTGTTGTTATTAGGTTACCCGTGTACTTTGCTTGAAAGATTTTTTTTCTTTTAAATTGTGAAAATCAAATCAACATGTTTACGAAATTATGCAAAAAATAAGTTGAGATAACATTACTGTAGGTTGTGCTATTGTAAATTTTCAATGTATTGTAGTTCACATAATTAACCAGCCATTTGTATTATCTCTGTTCAAGATTCAGTCAGTAAGGAAAGTGTTACGAGGGCCGTAGATGATGGTGATGTTGGCACCATCTGCGGCATCGACACCAACACCATCTGCCTCTAGGACACCACGCATAACATTACAAAGGTATTTTAGCCTGGGATGGGAATGTTTATGCAATTAAAGAACCTGTGGTAATTTACTAGATAGAATGCTTTGTTTGAGAATTGTATTGTATCAAGGTCCAAACTTAACTATTTTCTTAAAATGTATTTATATATGTGAGTTGGCTAACCAAAATGTATCTTTTCTTTATTGTGCAGATCAGAAGAAACGGCATCGAGAACAGGACGATCTGAATGTCCTAAAGGAGATGCAGGAGCTGAACCGGGCTCAGCGTGAGCAGCATCTGCAGACGGCCCTCGAAGATGCTGCTTGTGCAAGGGAGTTGGAAGCAGCCTTGAGGAGGGAGGAGAATGCTGAAACTGCAGCCTTCAACCAGGCCTTCCTAGGTACACTGGGCCAGCTTGTACAGGCGTTGAGTGGCCGGCGTGATAAGATTCCTCCGCCCCTGGACAAGACCATGTGCAAAAATGCTTATTGCACTACATTTACATGTACATGTATATAGTTTGCTGTGTTGCACTTGTTTGTTTAAATTTTCATTTTAACTATACTTTATTTAAATTGCACGTTTATTAAATAAAGTTCTTATCTTGTTACAAATGTATCAGACCATGGTTTCCAATTTCAAGGTCTTGGCATATAATTTAACAGAACCGCATAAAAAAAAAGTTGGACAATGTTAAAAGGTAATACAAAACATTTATTTGTAATTACAATGTGACAGTAAAGACAATTGCTATTCAAGTAGCGCATCAGAACCTCTCTTACATCCCTCCCCTCTGTGCCTTCGTATGTTCTGCTGCTACAGCTGCATCCCACTCATTGTCATTGGCCCCTCCATGAGTCTCGCAAAGGTTATGCAGAGCAAGTCAGCACCATAGATTTGACCAGTTCAACATCACAGGCATTTCTCTTCATGAGGCAACACCACCTTCCCTTAAGTCTGCCAAAAGCGTTTTCAACCTCTACCCGTACTCTGGAAATGTTTCTGTTGTAGATCTGCTGGCCAGACATCCAGTGTCAGAATGGTTTCATGAGCCAGTTCTGTAAGGAATAGGCAGTTCCCTAGGATGTAGTAGCAAACATTCACCCCACCAACATTCCTGGTGTATGCTGGAAAATGGTTGCCACGGCTGGCCAACTCCCACAATGTAGACATTCTTAAAACCCGATCGTCATGCAAGCTCCCGGGAAGTCCAGTAAATGCATTCCAGAAAAGCCCCTTTCCATCTACAACACCTTGAAGGATGATGGAGTGCCAGCCTTTACTGTTAAAGTAGTCACAGTGGTACACCTGTTGTGCAATGATGGGTATGTGTGAACCATCAATAGCTCCAATACACTGCAGGAGTCCCCATCTGTTCTCAGTGTAGGCGGCCATTTCTTCAAACTTCTCTGGGCCTGGGAAATTGATTTGTTCTGGTACCAACAATGTCTCCGCAGCAGCACTGAACTCTTGTACACACCGACGCACAGTTGTTATGTTTACTCCGAAAAGATGACAGACACTTCTGTACTCTGAGCCAGTAGCAAATTTCCACAATGCGACGGCCAACCTCTTCTTTAGAGGTACACATCGCGGATGTTTGAGTCGTGCCTTTCCATAACTGGATAAAGTTTGTTGCACAGGTACTGTATAGGAATGTTTCTTCAGACATTCTGAAGTTATGCATCAAGTTCTGTTAGTATATCTGGGAACAATCACATCCCACCACTCGGTCGATCGATTGAACGCCCAAACAGGCGGTCGGCAGCGGCGTTTAAGCAAGGAGTGAAAGATCTGAAACACATCGCACACAATTAAATTGCAGTAGATTAAGCTTGTTACAAACGTAACAAGACTATATCAGCTTCTATGACCATAAATACATACCGGTACGCTAACGTTAGCTACCATGCTATGTTAACCTTTGCGTCATCTTTCAGCAACTGTAGTCAGCTCTGATAAATTATTTCCAAAACTCTTGTTTTTTTTCTGCAGTATCTTGTCTTGCGGCCTTAAGCTTCTTCTGAAAAACGGATTGTCTCCTTGTTGTGACAAAAAGCCACATACCGAGGATAAAGAACACCATCACTTTGTACCCGTGTGTTTCCGCTGTGTCGCGTTGAAGGTAGCGTCACAGCAGTTTTCTGTCGTGTCACTGTGGTACATGGCACTATCTGCAATGGAAAAAGACCGTGCCGAGTTTAGCTGATACTATGGAAAAACTGCCTAAAGCGAGAAGAGGCAAGGCGAGTAGAGTCGAACTGGCACCAGCAATGTAAAAGCGCCATAACTGTCCTCGCGTTCTTGCTATACCATTCTCAGAAGGACACTTGGCAAGAACGTACCTCTCAGTACGTACCTAGCGTTCTTGGAATTAAGAAAAAGCCAAACAGGAGGTTAAGACCTGCCTGCTACTTCTAAATCAGCTTGGTGGGAGAATGGTGGGTATGAGTGGTGGATCTGATCGGTCGAAGATAGTGTGTTGCTGTTGTTCTACAGTAAAGAAAAAAAGAAAGAAAGAAAGAAATATCAATATGAAAGATAAATCAGGAAATAAATATATGTTTTTATTTTAAAATTATTACTACTAAGACTAATATGGCTATTTTCATATATAATTGCGGGGACTTTTACTTCATAAATGTCACATTTATAAGGCGCAATCATTTCACAATGTAACATGTATTCATTTTAATGGGCTTTTATTTAATAAGTCCACATTTATTTATTTCAAGGCACCATTTCATAATGCCTTACATGCAAATGAATGGGATGTGTCTCTCCCGCATGTGAGGGTATAGGCTATGCCAAAGACGAAACTAAGCCAGATCATAATGCCAGAGTGATGGGATATGTGTTTACCTCAAGTGTATTGGGTATAGATGTATACATACTGGACTGCATGCCCCTCCCACCTGAGTGCTGAGTGGCTGGCACTCCTCTCCCCCTACATATCTCATAGGCTCACATCTTTTCTATCCTTTCCCCTACAGCCCTTTCAAACAAAGTGTTAGTTGGGTATACAATGTGTTGTTCTGGGGGCACTAACATAACCGTGTAACTCAGATAGAACCCTTTATACAGTATGAAGCATGAAATAGAGAGCAGTCATTACAGCATTGGTAGCGCAGCAGCGCTGTTAGAGTGTACTCAGGCCCCTGGGTTTTGTAAAGAACGTGGCATGGCCATAACAATAGCAGAAGACAGCCCCACCTCACTAAAACTAATGAGGGAATAGAAAGAAACAGAGATATTATCATTAGTTTTCACATACACAAAGAACGCTGGTAATGAACTAGTTAGCGCTTCCCTTTAGATATGTGGGTGCTCTGCACATGCTCCTGTCAGGCTAAAATTAGCCCAGTCTTCAGCCTTGATTTAAATTTGTTTAAAGCCTATGGCTCAATAAATGTGGCGGATATAGCTTCTGGGGTGTGTGGACGCTATGGCAGTAGAGAATAGGGGGAGAACAAAGGGTGCTCTTAGCGCTAACTTTGATATTAATAGAGCCTTATTAATTACTCACTGGGGGATTAAATATATGGCAGAGAAGAGGCCCCAACTCAGCTGGAGAGTACACCGCATGCAGCACCACTGAACATGTAACAGGCCCTGGAACAGCGGCTGGGGGACATACACCTGGGTCCGTAGATGCATCTTATCCATGTCCTCCATCAGCAGCAGATTAGCACAGGCTTTTTCTTCACCTTGGCTGAGCACGTTTCAATGGCAGCCCCGACCTGCAAGACGCGGAGAGCTATTAGGACACATTATCTTTGCTCCCCTTTTCGCACTTTCCCACCTTTAATGCCCTTAGAAGCTAAATGCTAGGTTTAGATAAATGCGGTAGCCTATAGTGCCTGACAAAGTTAGCCGGTCACCTGAAAGAGTTCTGGAAAGTCACAGAACCCTCCATAAGAATGCTTTAGCAGGGTTTAACCATATTTAAAAATTCAATGTATTGTAATTATTTACTTAATTTTTTTATTAATTTGGCTATAATAAAATTCAATCTTTCATTTGATCATATTACTGTATATAATAATGTACTCTAACCATTTGGCCTCATAGCAAAAAATCTATCCAAAAAGTGAAAAAGTTTGAACAAATCAATACCCAAATAAAACCACTGATGTTGTATAATTATGTTTAATGTATACGAGATGCAGTTAATGCATATTCACCTTTTTATATCAAGTAGAGAAATACACATTTTTATTAAATATAAATCACTTTAAATGTAAATTATTTTTGGATGCTTACATCCAATGTCACCACTTGTCAGCCTGCCAATTAGTACTTTTTTTGCTTTTGTCATACTTACTGTATGAACCTACTCATTATCTATCCAGGCACTTTACTGTAATTACTAGAAGTGTTGGCTGAAGGGAATACACTGTTAACTATTGCAACTTTTTTTACTAATACTCAGCCAAAAATAGAGCTACAGTACTCTTTCCATTATTATGTCAATCTATTCTGTACAAATGCCTTTCAATTATGCAATATACAATATAAAGAATAGTAAACATTTCCTTACAGAAAAGAAAATGGATTTTCACATAAACCACAAGGTTATTTTGTGTACTTCAAAAAAGAAATCACTCTATAATTTTGTTGCTCCAGCTCACTGTATGTTTGAAACACAGATGTGTGGGTTGTCACAGGAGGAGGGGTAGAGAGCAGTGTGAATCTACATTAAGGGGGAGGAAAACAGAGTTCAAGCCACTTAAGTGAGAAAAGTCTCTGAATATAATTTCACCCAGAAGGGCTGAGAAGCAATTGATGAGGGACCCTTTCAAAGATTGAGAAACATTCTCTCCAACATGCTACAAAACATTGTGAGGTAGAGGTACCAAAAATTCTGTATTTTTAAATTAGTAATGTGTAATGAATGAACACATACATTCACATTTGACAGGCAATATCACTGTATAACAAAATTCACACTCAAATTGCACCCTATTAAAGCTTGTAGAGAATTCAGAAAAAAGTAGAGTCATAATGCATTATAAATACCAAATCACTTTGCAGTTGCTCTACAATAAAACAAAAGCATATAGGCTCATGCTACTTTTTAGGTACAGTATACTGTACCTGCACGTCTGTGTGCACATCGGTGGGGAATACTGGTTAAGGCCTCCTGCCTTGAAACTAAATAGTCTTTGAGAAGCTTCAGCACGTGTGGTCTTTCTAATATCAGCTCTATCATGGCCTCCTTTTACAAAACAGACTTTCAGAAATATGTCAATTTTGGCTGAAAATTACAGAAGAAACAGTTCAGACCACTCACAAAAGAACCGAAGATTGCCTGCAAACCACAGCCTTGCTAGTCTTCACAGACGGCATTTATTTTCTGTAACCTTTTGTGGAATGCAATGAAAGATCAATGAAATTGCAATGGGTGCCGCAACAGCTACAGTGCTCTCACATATTGATTGGAGGTTGTCTGTGGCTGTAGTCAATAATCCGTGGATATATCTGGGGACCAGCTCTATGGGGCAGAATCGGTATGTTTCTGCAATGCACTTCCCACACTACCTTGCCATTAATAGATGATTGGATTCCTCCTAAAGTGCTCAGTAACAAATAAGAAGGTAACCATGATGATAGAAGGTATATTGTGTCCATGGTGGGTTTAGATGATTGAGTTTGTGTCAAACGAATGTTAAAGACTGAAATGTATTGATTGAGTAGCGTTTTAAGACTGGGGAAAAAAAAGCTACTTTACTTGAGTCTGGTACATAAGCTGAAGTATAAGTGATACCCTGTCAACGTTTTGGGTCTGAATAACAGTGAATGCATTGCTAATGAAAAGGTAATGAGAACCGGGTCTCATCACAATTAGTATGGTTTGGAAAGTGTCCATTCCATAACATCAGGGTTCAACTCTCCTTAGCATAAAGCTACCATTTAAAAACATCTATCCATCTTCGTAGTATTGTATTCTAGATGTTTCAACCATGTGTCTATGAACCACCATGTGATACAACACCTTAATATTACTATTGTGAGCTACAGGTCCTGCTCATTGGCTGAGAAGGGTCTAGCTGCAGAAGGGCACTCTGGGGCAGGGGCACTCTCAGGCCTGTGGGCGGGGCTTGGGAATTGTTGCGCTGAAATGAGTTTAATTATTTTACAAAA
>JAODTR010004482.1:0-12034 GCA_025399935.1 Amblyopsis rosae | reverse complement strand
TACTCAGAGTTCCTCACGGATAGCTGAGCTTCTCACCCTATCTCTAAGGGAGAAGCCAGCCACCCTCCTGAGAAAACTAATTTCGGCCACTTTTACACGTGATCTTGTTCTTTCGGTCATGACCATAGGTGTGGGTAGGAAAAAAATTTCCCGGTAGATCGAGAGCTTTGCCTTCCGGCTCAGCTCTCTTTTCATCACCACGGTGCGGTAAAGCGATCTCTTCTTCGTTTCTTATATCCTACAATGAGTGAAACAGTGCCCCTCACAATGAATTGTGAATGTGTGGTGAAACATGATATTGCACTCCTACTGAGGTGGAGTCTGAGACGAATATGCATCCCTGTGAATATTTTTTTCAAATATTAAGATCTTCAGGTTGGTATCAAACCATATCAAACTGTGATTAGTGAAGACTATTCAGAGGAAGCCAGCATCCAGTTGTGCTTCCATTGAACACACATTGAGCAGGCCTAATGGACACTGATTAATCTGTGTGAAAATACGCTATGGATATTTTGTTCAATGAACTAAATCATTACACATATTCAGACTTTATGGTTGCTTCAAAGGTAAGGTTTTGTTACAAGTTTAACATAGGTCAAGTATGTCCTGAATCAGTTACTTTGCTTCTAGTTTTCTATGTTAACTGAATGATTGAATTGTGGATAATCTAACTGTTCTAACCATGTGTAGCATGTCCATATTGACAAAAATATGATATCAGCATCAGATCATTAACAGCTTAGAACTACAGTAGCTCGAGCAATTGTAATTGTAGCATTGTGAACATAAAACTTTAAACGTCTTCAGATTGAAGTTGTGAATGATGTCATAGATATATAATTGACTGTCTAGAATTTCCAGCACCCTAAGTGAAATTGTCTTCCCGCGCCACTGAGCCCAAGCCCCCATGATCGAGCGGTAGGCTTGCTTCTCTTCCGGGTATGGTGTCCAACGCCGGTAGTACTCCTGGGGGCAGAAGGCCTATATTTCCATTGACATCAATTCAAAAACCAGCACCTCTTAAACATTGCTTGTAGGGCTGTGCAATTAATCTAAATATGATCGTGATTTTGATTTCGGCTCTTAACCATCACAAAGACAACATAATCGAGAAAAAACATTACGTTTTAAATGGTTAAACGTTACCACTGCAGAGTAGCGAAGTAGCAAAATAAGCTACCTAGTCTGACCATACGTCCTCTTTTCCCTGCACATGTTCTCTTTTTGGGACATAGCAATTTGTCACCTTTATGTCTCGAGCGTTTGCACAACATTTTTTAAGATTAATCACACACAACATTTCCGTGTTGACGTCTCGGTCTTCGGGATCCGTAGGAAGCCGAATGCGTGACCTGCAAAGCTGGCACATATAGGTTAAATGTCAGTGTCAATAAATGTGAGATATAGAATCACACATAAACTTAAGTATAAGAGTTTGTCAAGTAAATGTGCTATTTAATGAGACCAGGCAAAACTGCTACTAAGGGAGTTTTTGTATTTTACACCACATAGCATCACAATAGCTGCACTTGATACAGCCTTGTTATAAAAGGAACTTCCATGACTCCAAGACGGCACAAAAAATGTTAAGCGCTGCACTAGCCTTCAAAGCGTTTATTAACACTGTGATAGAAACGCATTCATAACAGGCTATGCTGTTTCGTCTAATGTGACAAAATGTGAAATGGTCAAAAGTTTAATAATAACAAATAGATTATCTATCTGCCATAATGTCTATGAAAGCTATGGTAGGCTATTTGCCTTGCTAAACACTAGGCTATATGTTTATGCATTAAAGTTGTGCTCAATATGGAGAATGATTGATTTGAACTTGCTCAAAACAAAACACCTCCCTTCAATGCTATAGGGCTCAGCACTGCCACTGCACACATTAAAATGCATTTCCAAGGCTAGAAAAGTGTTTTGTGCTGCGGTCTGCACCACTTTGTGTTCCCATTTGTTCATTGTGGACACAGGACAGCAGAGTTAGTTGATTTGAATTGATGTCGAATTCTGAATTCGACAATTAGTTTATTTTTAAGTTTAATAACATATTTGCATGGTTGTGGAAGATTATGGAAGGTTGTGGAACTATTTCAACCCCACAGTACCTTCCCACTATGGGTACCCATCAGTGCCACTGCCAACCGGACCCCAGTGTACTCTTTATTGAAGACCAAAATATGGTCACCCTAAATAAATTATGGTTATAGCAGGAATATTGACAACCAGTTTGCTTTGGATTTAATCAGGTACAACTACAATTATGTTGCTAAAAATAAAACATTTAAAATTTCTGCAAAGTCCTGAGCATGGAACTCCTGGGTGAGGGCCCGATGAATATCCCTCACCCAACTCTGCTCCTCGGGGCCGTAACCCACCCAGTCCACTAGATACTGGAGCCGGGAGTCCAATACAGCCTCCACAGCATATGCCAGACCTCCCTCCACCTCCAACGGCGGCAGAGGAGTAGCGGCTGGGTCACGACTCCTAGTAGACCGGGGACCACTGGTCTGAGGAGAGAAACGTGGAATGTAGGATGGAGGCGATGGTATGGCGACGGAAGCTGTAGGGTGACTGACACCTCATTGACCCTCCGGAAAACCTTGATGTGAATTGAGGGCCATGGTCCGAGACGATGTCCTCTGGAAGGCCGTTGAGCCAGAAGACCTGCTGAAACAGTACCTCAGAGGCCTGCAGGGCAGTGGGCAGCCTGGCCAGAGGTACAAACTGGAACATCTTGGAGAAGCGATCCACAACGACCAAGATGGCCGTTTGCCCCTCTGACAATGGTAGGTCTGTGAGGAAGTCCACTGCGATGTGACTCCAGGGTCGCTGAGTCACTGGTATTGGGTGGAGAAGATGCAGGTGCATGCCGCGCCACCTTAGACTGTACGCATGTCCAGACAGCCTCTTTACTTCCTTCATCCTGGCGCCCTCCGGAGTGATCCAGTATTCCAGGAAGGAGACGGCGGCTTGGTGGAACAGGCTCATCTACCACTTCACGAAGAGGGGTAGAAGAGACAAGGCTTGTTCATGTCAATTGCTAGTGGATAGAGAGGGTGTTACAGGCGGAGTCAGGTCCTGCCAAGATAGTGATGGCCAGAGCCATCAGTGTTTTCTAAAACTATGGGTGAAGTCATGGAGGGTTTGTCAATTTATTTATACAATCTATGGTAAGTTCTAACTAAGCATATGAAAAAATATTTCATTCCAGCAAACCTCTTGAACATCACTGAAATCATATTTAACTTTATTCATACAGCATGAGCATTCTTTTAGATAGGGGTATAGAATATATATGAAATGCATTTTTTCGTTTTAAATATAAAAGGAACAAAGTCAAAGTACAAATATGATGTTCTGGGTCAATTTTACCCGGTATCTATGAATAGGTCTATTTTATTGTCTTCCACAGTAAGTAAGTAAGTAGACTCTCTAACTCCTCACTACTTTTCATCTCTCTCCCACATAGCTGCGCACACAAACATATTCATAAAGAATGTGTGTACACACAAATATACAAATTTCTTATATAATTGGAAGGAATGGACACAGTTATCTAAAAGTAACACTGTGAATCCCTCGTGGGAGATCCCTCTCTTCCACACATATACAACACATTTCTAAACAAAAAACAACAAACAATATTATGACTAATAATACGTTTTTTCATGAGAATCCATATTTGCAGGAAGGGAAGGGGGGGAGGGGCAAAATGTATAAAATATTACATACCCAACATTCACTCCCTGTACAAAAGTTGTCTAAGACCAAAAACTATGTAGAAGTGAACACTGATCCCGAGGAGGACTCTTCTCTAAGATAAACTAACTCGTTCGTCTGTCCCCACTGCTCCGTCTCGGCGTTACACCTAGAGAAATTTTGCCGAAGGTATTGCGCAATAGCCAAGAATGATAGCAATATGCATCTCAATCTAGATCTGTCCTCATATTGACACTTGGCAAGAACGTACCTCTCAAAAACACAAATACGCACTTAGCGTATTGAGAGACAATTTTTCCCAGCATGTGCACAGAATGAGCAACGAGCAGAGGGAGTAAATATTTGCAGAATTTGACTATGGCTGTTTCTCAATTCCAAGAAGGTTAGGTACATGCTTGTGTTCTTGAGAGGTACATTCTTGCCAAGTGTCCTTCTGAGAATGGTCTTGCAAGAACGCAAGGACAGATCTTGATTGAGATGCATATTTTTGGCTATCGTTCTAGGCTATTGCACAATACCTAGGGTTGCCATTTTTTTCTCTACCAAATAAAGGGCACCACTGGCCATGCCAGATAAGAAACACGGTGGGCCAGTGGATAGCCTTGCCTCACAGCAAGAAGGTCCCGGGTTTGAACCTCAGTCGTCCCGGCCTTTCTGCGTGGAGTTTGCATGTTCTTCCTGTGTCTGCGTGGGTTTCCTCATAAACATGTTAGGTTCACCCTCCAGTCAGTGCTGTTGACCAGAGACACTGGCCTCAATCTGGAGTCGGTCCCCGGGCACTGCACAGCGGCTGCCCACTGCTCCCTTGAGTGATGGGTTAAATGCAGAGAACAAATTTCGCTACATGTATTTGACAATAAAACGCACCTTTACCTTTATTTTGACAGATGCACAGTACCATGGTGATAAGGTGTTTTTATTCTTTAACAGGTAACGTAACCAATATATTCTATTTGTTAGGATACGGCCGCGGGGTGGGGGCGGAGACCCAAGCGCAGGACACAGAAGCAGGAGATGACAGGTGTAAGCAGAACTAAGTTTATTTAAGTAAACAGTTAGGAGTCACAACCGTTAGGAGTGAAGGCGGTGAGAGAGGAGTAGAACTGCTGGCGGGAGGACTGCGGTGGAGAGTGACGCCGGGGTCGCTGGTGGCGGAGAGTAGAGCATGGATCGCTCGGCGGCGAAAGGGCAGCGCTGGGATTATCTAGCGTCCGTATCTCCGCACTATGGGTCCGCATCGTGGTGTAAATACAGACAGGCAGAGAAAAGGAAAAGTGGGCATGACTCACAAAGTCTTCTTTTTCATTGCTTGCATTGTTTTTTTCTTTATTGCAGGTTTATCTAATGTATTCATATTTCCGCACGCTAAACCAATCGACACCAAAACCTTCTTAATGCTGAAATTGGCGCATTCGCGTTATCGGCTGCGTAACATGAAAGCGCATGAGAGGGCCTGTGATTGGATGCCAGGTGACCTCGGTGACCTATCACACAGACAAGTCTCACCCGTGGCTCTTTGTATGCCACACATTTGCTACTGCTGTTGTATCAGGTCTAGGAGTGAGTGAACAGTGCCGTCAGGTAATTACAGAGTAGAGTAGCCTATACTCGACATGGGAGACAGCGCCGACACCGTCCGGAAGGACAGAGCATACTCCGCGGCAGTGTTCTTACCCTGCTGGAACCGCAAGAGCTGTTCGCCGGCATCTCTCCCCTCCTCTGGGTGGTCAAACACCGACCGGAACCGTGCGATGACGGAGGGAAAAGACCGCATCACCTCGTCCCCGCTACTCCAAACTGCCATCACCCAGCTGAGGTCGCGTCCGGTGAGGAAGGAGGTAATCAGGGATATCCTCTTCCAATCTGTGAGCTGCCCCTCCCTCAGGTACAGCTCACACTGGAGCAGGAACCCCTGACACCCCCCCCAGATTACCGTCATATTTATAAGGGGGGGCCCTCCATGGTTCAAACACCAGAGTGCGACGAGACTCCTGTTCCCCAGCCGACGATCCCGTCGTCTGAGCTCTCGCCGTCGCCGGGGCTTTGTCGGCCGGGAATGGTGTCTGCCTAGCCGATAGCTGCTAGAAGGCAGCTACCAGCTGTGTCAGACAATCCCCATATCGACTGGAGTCTCGCCTCCATCACCGACACGCCACCCTCCGCTGCGTCCATGCTAATACAAGGAAGGCTACGTTCGTACAACACAGACAGTTGTTGCCTTGGTAGCTTGCTTTTAGAAAGTGGCGGGTTATTCTGTGATGTAATGAATGACCGAGGCAACAATGAGGGAATAAGGAATAACAAACAACTATTTAATCTTTACAAACTCACAATACAATACAGCACAGGCTAGAAAGCAAAATAACCCGCAAGGGTTATAAGAAACAAAACACTATATATACCCATGCAGACAGCAATCATCCACATGAGACAGGTGTGGGAGTGCCGATTGTCACCTGTCTCAGATCAGCTGTCAGAACTCCGGGGAGCGCGTGCGAGAGCGCGCAGGAGCGGCGGGCACTGCCCCGCCCCAGGACAGCGGCGTGTGATTGTTTCTCAGTTTACTGGTGAATCTTATTACCTAATCTTCATTAATACCCAGACTAGGCTAATGTAATTAGCAATGTAACTCTTTCTGCTCTGACAGAAAAAATCCATTCCTTTAATAATGGGATTTTAGTCAAAATTATGACCCAATTAGACCTAATTTCACTTAGTATGTAATTACACCAGAATTAATATCAGCAATTGTAATGAGGGTTTCAGGGCAGAGCCATCCATCCATCTTCATCCGCTTATCCAGAGTCGGGTCGCAGTCAGGGCAGAGCTAAATAAGTAATTTCACAAATGATCATATAGCGGAAAATATATTTAAACCTGAAGAAAAATCACTCAGTCAAGCAGAAAAGGGAATATTAATATTTTTATGCTGACATTGCAAGACAGTGTTACAGTGTTATAAAAATGCACACCATCTAGTTCTGAATGAAATCCTTCCGACTGAAGATTTCAGGATACTTCAGGATGCTATGTGATCTGGTGTTAATTAATTAGAATATATGTTTAACATGTGCACATTATGTAGGCTATGTAATGTAACCATAGACTGCAGAATATAAATGGACAAACCATCTGTGAAGTCATCCATAGCATTTCTCAAGAATGGATTTGAACACCGCGTTGTGCTGGCTCTGGTCATCGCCAACTTTGCAGTACCTCACTCCCCCTGTAACCTCCCGCTATGACCCATATTCACTATAGTGGTTATGGAGTTTTCCTAGTTGGTCCATTATCTAAATAACTACTGCTGAGGGCCTTATAGATTCTTTGTCTTTAACGCATGTTTGCAGTCCAAACTATTTAGTACAAAAAAAAAAAAAAAACTATCAAGATGAAGTACTTGCTGAGTCCAATGCTTTATTTTAGGATAAATAAAGAATAACAATATAAGTTAAGCAGTTCTATAGTCTGGTAAATGGTACAGTACATTATTAAAAGACTGTGACGCCCTATTATGTATGGTAGTAAACGGCGAGATAAAAAAGAATTTGTAGATCCTATTTTAATTGTGACACGAAGTACAATGCATTGCTTTACTTATAATTATACACAACGCAAGCACATTTAATAGTTTACAGCTACTGCTAGATTAGCTATGGATACGTTTGCTAGCCCTAAACTGCCCAAAGGTAGGGTTGCTTGGCTCCGTGATATTATTGACAGCAGGGATGTGGGACATTCTAAGTTCATGAATAGTGGTTGTGCAGACTCAGGGCTAGGTAAAGGCACAGGTGTTACTCCTGTTAGTGGTTTTATGAGAGATGATCTTCACACTTCCACACCTAGCAGTGATCCTGATGTCATTCACCATTTTACAGACATGGTGGGGCAGTTAGGCACTCAAATTGGTGAATCCATTGTTGCGAAGCTTATGCCAGCTGGTGTTGTAAACATGAATAGTGACCACCAGACTACTTCTCCCACCATGAACACATGCTGTGATGTTAACAGATATGACCCTCCACATGTGACAGTCAATGTTAAATCTGATAAAGGACTCCAGACATTCAGAGGTGACAACACTGACAAAAACTCAGTCCAGGACTGGATTGAAATGACTAAGACTCATCTCGGAAGCAGGAGATTCCTCTTCGTGATCAAGCGGATGAAATAATGGGCCATTTATTGAGCAAGGCCAGAGATGTTGTGAAGATAGCCTTGCGTAGTGATCCTGCACTAGATGTTCGCCATTATTTCAGTGACGCTCCCTTGTGTCTACCCCTCACAGGTTTTTATTCTACTTTACCTAGGCACAGAGAAAACCCAGTCGACTACTGGATAAGACTTAACAAGGCAGCTCTTGAGGGCCTGCACAGATAAGATAAGCGGACAGAGAACATAAATAAGTAAGTGGCCCTCATGTTCGTCAAGCACTGCCCTGACCCAGAGCTATCCTGAACTTTTAAGTGCAAGCCAATTCATGAATGGACTTCACGTGACGTTCAATTAAGGTTTGACGACTACCAGAGAGAACGGAGGGCTGGTGGGAAGAACCTCCAGTGCGGCACAGATAAATAGTCACATCACTGCGGTCACTTCTGAGCAGCCCAGTTTGTCATCTTCAAGTGTGTCTGAGCAGTGCCACACCCCCTTACCTTCCTTTCTCCACACTCAGCATCACGGGTGTCATCATCCTTGCCCTGCTCCTGCATCTGTCACTGTTCAAGGTGAATGTCAACCTACTCCAAGACGTGTTTCTGTACCGGCCGTGGCACAAATCCTCCAAGTCAGAGGAGAGACTTCTCACTCGCATGGTTGACATGTTTCAGGAGATGATGGGGAAAATGCAGCAGCGCAACACTCCTAAAGTTTGTAATGACTCTGACCACACCACCATCTTCCACTGCATGTCAGAGAGGCTGTGCTTCACTTGCCTCAACCCTGGCCACACCAGACTGAAATGCCCTGCTAATAACCCCTTTCATTCCCAGTCTGAGGGAAACTAGCTGGCCTGTATTCAGGGGAAGTCAATACAGGTCGCACTATAAACTCCCAAACTGATGACCTGTCCAATGCTGAAACAGTTTACACATCAATGAGAGGCTCAAGTAATGACACTGAAGTTGTTGTTTATCAGAATATTCACAAAGTTGGCAGCAGTGACAGTTTTTTATACACACCTGTAGCAATGGGTGGAACATTGAAAATGGGTGGAATGTTGGACAGTGGTTCGATGGCCTGTAGTATCAGTGAAATGGCTGAGATGAAACTGAGAGAGGCTGGGGTGATAACAGACCAGAAGCTGATGGATGTGAATGTAGTCCTTGTTGGATGTGGTGGTCTTCGTGTTAAGTCAAAGTGTGCTTTTGAGGTTGATGGAGTTGGTGTATGGTGTATGGCTGTAAGATGTTGGTCCCCACACTTGTTGTTCCAGCACAGCACAATGAGCTAATACTGGGCACCAATGTTATAAAACACATTCTGCATCAGTCTAAGATATGTGAGTCATATTTGGAGACGGTGTCCGGCCCCTGCCTTACCAGAGACCCAGAAACTGAACGTTTTCTGTCTATGCTGTCTGGTCTGAACCCCTGGAAAAGTTACAATAGTCCTGACAAGGTTGGAACAGTCAGGTGTAACTCAGTTACTTACCTTGAGCCTGGTCTTGAATATCTCATCTGGGGAAAGCTACCCAAAAACACTGTTGTTTCCCCAGGCAGCACCATCATGACAGAGCCCACATCGTCCCGCTCAGCCACTTAAAAATGCAATCTTCCATACAGAAGAGTGCCCCCTGGTCAGTACCAAAAGCTACGCCAGGTGCTGAGCGAGATGGAGGAGAAAGATATAATTAGGAAATCAACCAGTGAATACGCATCACCATTGGTGCTTGCGTGTAAAAAAAATTTGTACAGACTTTTGCTGGTTGAATAAGCGGACACTGAAATACGCTCACCCCCTTCCCCACCAGACGGATTGTTTGGCAGTGCTCGGAGGCAACTTCCTCTTTAGCACAATGGATTTGACGTTGGTCTTTTACAACATGCCCCTTCACGAGGATGACAGGAAGTTCTCTGCCTTTACCACTCCCATGGGCCTGTATGAGTATAACCGTCTGCCTCAGGGCCTCTGCAACAGTCCCGCAAGCTTCATGCGGATGATGACCAGCATCTTTGGGGACCAAAACTACTGGATTATTTGTTGGTGTTTGCACCTGATGAAGAGACTGCCATGCTGCACCTGAAGATGGTGTTTAATAGATTGCGTAGCCACAACTTGAAGCTGGCCCCTAAAAACTGCTTCTTTCTTAGGAGGTCTGTTAAGTTACTCGGCCACATTAAAGATAAGAATGGTGTTTCTACAGACCCCAGTAAAGTCGAGAATATCACAAACATGACAAGCTCTGAACTGATGGAAACTGATGGTGTGACCCCATCCCAGAAGCAAATAAGATCCTTGTTAGGGATGGTAAATTACTATCAGCACTTTGTGCCTAAACATTCAGCCATTGCCCAGCCGCTGTTTCAACTGTTAAAGGGTGTTAAAAGAAAAGACAGACAACACAAGTACAAACAGTCAAGCAGGAAGCTGTGTAGCCAAGTTGGCAAGTTACGACTTTGATATAAAGTATGTCCCAGGTCCGCAGAATGTTGTTGCTGATGCTGAATTGTGTTCCATTTGTCAAGAAAAGTGCTGGCCACAGGCTGCTGCTGAACCCTATGCTGGTCTCCTCTCAGAGGTCAAAGACATGTCGAGAACCTCTGTCCAAAATGCCTTCCGGTCATCCAGTGGTCACAAGACACCTCTAGTGAGTACCCAGCTAACAATATTACGTCCTAGGACGTTGCCGCAAAGTAATTTTTGTACCAAATTAAGTCAAAATAATGTTATATGGAAACGTCTTCAGTACAGACCTGTGGTGTTGACTTACCAAAATGTAGTCCCAGATCTATTCAGGACGTGGAAATGTGGGGGCGCCAGAATCTCCAAATAACATTATTTACAAACGTTATAAGAGACGTCCTTGAATCATTCCTGAACATAGAAAGCATAACGTTCCATGTTGGCGCCATACGTCCAATGATAACAGTTACGTTCCCGGTGGTTTCCAGGTACTACTTTTTGGGGCCTCTCAATATGCCTTCTTATGTTATTTAGTAACGTTGAGTGAAATATAAAAATAACGTTCCTATTACGTGCCTTTGGTGCCACCTTACAAAGTTGAATAACGTTCCCATTAGGTTCCTGTGGTGTCGACTTACAAAAATAACGTCCCAGGTCTATTCAGGACGTGGAAATGTGGGGGCGCCAGAATCTCCAAATAACATTATTTAGAAACGTTATCAGACACGTCCTTGAATAACTCCTGAACGTAGAAAGCATAACATTGCACGTTGGTATTATTCACTTAGCAAGCATAACGTTTCACATTGGTATTATACGTCCAATTGACAAAAGACATAGATTACGTTAATAGTGGTTTCCAGAAACGACTTTTTGGAACCTCTCAATACGAATTGTTACTATATATGGGGCAACTTGCTGCAGCCATAAAACTACATTGCCACATATTTATTTCGTGTAATGCAAAGTAATAGCATTATCTTAAATCCCTCACCTTAACATCATCTTATTTCAAGCAGTGCTCAAAAAAAAACCGAATTTACAGGATCACCCTAATTCCTCTACAGCTTACACTCATGGTGTCATTAATATAACATTGATATCATCAAATGTTTACAGTAACAACATACAGAAACATTAACAATGCAACACACTTTAGAAATAAAATTTTAAGTAGGCCTAGTTGCTTAGATACATAAACAGCAAGCTAAATTTGTAAGGAATTAGACACAATGCATTGTGGGTAGTCGGTGCAATGTAGGAACGTTTGTTAGGTTCTCTGTATGTATTATAGACGTTGAACATATAGACAGGTTATGTTACTAACGTTTATAGCAAGTCCTTCGCTGAAAAATGTATATGAGACTGAAACTTTCACCATCAACGCTAAGCAAAAGATAGCATGCGATTCATTTGTTTTTAATATTTTAGCAACATTAGGCTATACATTAACAAACCATATCTTTAAAGTTATGCTATATACCTTACCTTTCAAGGACTACCAAATAACTTTCCTAATTGGTCTACAGTGTGCTCTGATGTTTCAAATGTATACAGGACTACAGGCTATGACATTTAGAACTTGTGAAGCACTTACTATTAATGTTATATTAACGTTATATATGTGACTGTAATATCACCAAAGTTACAAAATGTTGAGAATGTCTAGAGTACGTACAGA
>JAODTR010004481.1:0-12034 GCA_025399935.1 Amblyopsis rosae | reverse complement strand
AGATCATCGCAACAGCCCTACCCCACCGGATGTCCCGACCTACATTCACAATCCCCTACCCGACCACCAGGCGACATATATATAATATGTACACCAAAAGTGTGGGGTCATAATATCCTTGCTTATTTAATGTACCCGGCAGGACCTTAGCACCCTGATTCCCAGGACAGACTGCTGTAGGAGGGTATAGATTATAAGGGCTGGCAAATCAATCATTTGAAAGCCAATATCCCTTTTACCCTGTACAAATCTTCTACTAGTATACTAGGTCTTAAATGCAGCCCATATGTATTGTTTATTTGCACCTATAATTCGACCCACATTACTTTTTATATGTTCTGCAACTGAACCTGTTTAAACGAAATAATTCACCTGGGCCTCCAATTTGGTAGTGGCAGGTGGTCTCCATTAGCACAAGAGTAACTGAGCTTAACTAGCACAACTGCGGATCACATGCTTTGCTAAAAGGCACTTTGATAGTTCCTAGTGAAGCTTGGCCATAATTCAAATGGAAAAATAAATAAAGCTCAAACTGTGCCTGAGCTGAAGCCAAACATGAGATACAGGTAGATCTAAGTTAAGGCAACTGGAGCCTATTGTAAACATGGGATATATTCTGGTAACATTCCTGCTTGAAGACACTGCTTTAGAGCAAATTATTTACTTGTGTTCAACTGATCATGTATGGCATTCAACATGATCATGGATGGCATAGATTCAAATATGAAGTCACAAAGGCAAAGTTGAAGTTGTAGTAGCATTGTTCACTGTGCCGTTGTGCACTTAACATGGACAATCTCAAATTGAGGCAAAGTTTCAAGTCATCAAAAAACAGTTGTACAGCCACACACAAATGAGTTAATACTTTTACACATTCATGTACATTCTGTACATGACTGTGGTGAGTTTCGAAGGACAGAGGCAACAACAAGGAGTAAGAAATAACAATAACATTTAATGAACGGAAAACTAGCAACACAGGCATAAAGCAAAATAACCCGCAAGGGTTATGACAAAGACAAACATCATATATACACGCCAACAGCAATCATGTACATATGAGATAGGTGTGGGAGGCCCTGATTGTCACCTGTCTCAGATCAGCTGTCAGTACTCCGGGGAGCACGTGCGAGAGCGCGCAGGAGCGGTAGGCACTGCCCCACCTCGGGACCGCGGTGTGACAATGACACTTAAATAGTTATCGGTATTAAAGCATTCCGTTTCATCAGAATAAATATGTGAGACCAGCACCAAGTGCTCTGTCTCCTCAGAGTCTTGTTTCTGATGTAGTTGGCTATGAGGAATGGTCCGAGGAGGACCAATAGTTCACTGTCTTCACTTGTCCTCTCCTAGAACCCGATGTTCATTTTCTGTCTTTTGCCTATGATAGTCACATCTTTCTGGAGACAAGCTCTCCAGGTCATAACACTATTTGCTGAGAGAAGTGATGATGTCATTCAATTAACAAACAAACATATATTTGCAATAAATCTGAATGCCAGCTTGCATTGTTTGCCCTTGTGTGTGTGTGTTTATATCATGGTTTTTACATAGTGAGTGTGTGTGTGTGTGTGCATGCGTGTGCGTGTGTGTGCGTGCGTGTGTGCATGTGTGTGCCTGTGCATGTGTGTGTGTGTGTGCGTGTGTGCGTTCGTGCACATTGCCAACTGAAGATGTTGGTACTTGTAGTGGGATTGTTCATTGGTCATTGTTGCCTTGCAGAGCAATGGGTGCACTGCATTCACTTTACTTTGGCAGAGCAAACATTACTGTTTGAACTGAATGACACGTTTAATAGCCGTTCAGCACAACTGCAGTTGATTAAACGTAATAAAATATGTGTTTCCTGAATTCAGCTAATGTTTGTGGAATTGAGTCCTACTTGTTAGTGTTCTGTCGGTTCATATTAGCCTAATTGAATTAAAATGAAACATCTTGTTATATTACTCCTGGTTTGCAGACCAGTAATGTCAACACAGAAATGCTATAGCTTGACAAAACAAACAAATTCAGCAGACATTTGCACTAGATTTAGAGAGAAACAGAGACATATGGATTTAGACCTCACAGATTCATCAAAGAAGAGATCTCTGATTATAGCAATGTCAAGATTGGTAATTAGTCTTTATCCATGTTTGTGAATTTTCAGTAGCATTAGATAAAGATACAGTATATTTTTATTTTTATATGTCAAAATGATAGCACTATGGATTACAGTGTGTCCATATACAGTAGTTTCATACTGTATGACCACAGAAAAGGAAAGGTTGCGTTTACCATAACGTGCTACAAAAAGCCCAGTTATATTATTATTATCTGATTTCGAATTCAGTCCCGTTTGAATGCATGCTGATCAAATAATAGGCTGAAACAGAATGAGGCCTAATCAACAGCAAGACCAAACCAATGACCAACTAAATGCAATTTAGAGAAGGTAAATTATAAAAACATACAGTATTAGTAACACATAACAACAGCAGTAATATGAGTATCAAGCACTGCTAAGCAAAATAAGTCAATCAGCAATCAAAATGAATTGAAGAACAAACAACCTTTATTGAACACCCCCACAAACACACACCTTAAATCCAGTAGCTCATTTGATACTTGGGAAAAGAGAGGGGATAAATGAGGTGAATAATTCAATGTAATAAGGCTAAAAGAGATGGTTCCCCATTTTATTTAATTGCTGAACCTTGGGAGAATAGAAAAGACACTTCATTAAGCAACTCTTTAATGGGCCCATCTATCTGAATCAGATATGTACCTTAATGGTACCAGGCCAGTATTATTTATATTTGATAAAGAGTGTTTGAAGTCCCACTGTCGTTTGGCTGGCGTTGAACATGGCATATAAAGTGTTCAGTGCTTTACCTGAGATAGATGGATGTACTGTATTTGATCCCTGGCCTCTAGTCCTATCCTTTAGCACAATGCTAAACCCCTACCATGGTTTGCTGGAGCACTGTAGCTAACCGGGAGAGTCGGGCGCGTTCCCACTGGGCCATTGGTTAATTGTGCTGCCAGGACTGATAGCAGCCTGAGAAATGTGTATGAATTGACATGGCATGGGCTGTCGGGGCTCTGGGCTCTACGACTGTGCATCGATGTGGCCAGTACACACACAGCCAAACGTAGCCCTCTCATCAACACTTGTCTTGTTGGGAGCGCTTGTTGTTTATCACGTGGCAGTCCTGGCCTGGTGTTACGGGCAGAGGATAAGTCATGGTCTACATTATGTGCGTGTATACAAAAAACATAAAACATTGTCACTGGTCTGAGGCAGCTTGCAGAAAAACAGAGGAAAAAGCCTGAACACTCTATATAATGCTCTGAAACACTTTTTATAAAGTGAATATTTGGATCCTCGATGTGTTTTTCCTCAGGCCAGGCCTACATCAGTCAAGCACTTTACCCATGTGTTCCTTCTCCATCCAAGACCTTTTGATATGTCTCTAAATGTTTTAAGATACATTCTTGTGTTGCCACTATAACATGTTGTCTCTAGGACACAGGTTCTGCTTCTGAATAAATTGCCTTGAGTCTTAGTGGAGTCACAGACTACTAGTGGTATTTATGCATGAATGTATCAGCCAAGTGGAGGGCTGTGGAGTGGATCAGCTCAACCACCGTTTACCAGATTTTCTAATTCAACAGATGCATCTATATGTATCTATCAATTATTGGTACACATGCAAGGCGATCATTAATCGCACAGGCACCATTTGCAGCAGATCCAGATCTTTGCTAGAGCTGACAATCAATACCCTGTGTGATCATTCCATTGATTGGCCTAATCAGTGATTGGAGAGCCCACCTATGCTGAATGCTGCCCTCTTGACGCAAATGAGAAGAACAATGCCATCACATGCACAGGCATGAGGCAAATTACCTTTTAACTAATTTAATCCCATGTATACAGAAAACACATGCAGATCATTTTCATGCTTATATTTCATGCTTATTCATTTATTTGTTTGTATTTTTAGTTTGCATGTTAAATCTGAATCACTTTTTTTGCATACAAATGTTTAGTATACAAAGAAGACATTGACATGAAGAGAAGAGAATGATATTGCGTTTATTTCATGCTTAAGATCACACTTAATACAATTCACAGATGCAATGTCAAGGACAGTTTTTAGGTGAAGGTTTTTATTATGATACTTCAATTACCCATTCATTTGGAAACCAGTTAATGTTGGATAGTTAAAATTGTTTACAGTAAATGTATGATAAGCCTGTAATTACTCATTCATTGTTGTTACCTTTTGGAAGGCTGATGCTGTTGGTGTTCCACAACTATAAATGCAAGTCTTAAAAACATCCAAACAACCTTTTATGTGTAGTCAAGCTTAATTAAAGTGCTGACTTTACCTTCTCTTCCAAAGAATACTTAGGTCCATGTTGATAGCTGACTGTATGTTATACATTAATTATTCAGACAGCTTATAAAGATTTGGTATACTCTTTATCTGATAAATAATGCCTAGTAGAGAACATCCTTCCTATTAACGCATCTAAGATTGTGACATTTCCTTCTGTTATAAACTGGTACACTTCAATAACAGTGATGAGTGGAGTATTATATATGTGCTTGGTGTGAATAGCAGTACCAGCCAACCTTTTCTTTCCTCACATCTAAAGCCCAAAATACACCAACCAGACCAAAGATCAAAGATTAAATGTTGATCAAGGAAATGTATTTGGATTCTAAATGGATGCTAAATGCAGGGTTTAAAACCATATAAGTGTAGCTTCCAAACCTATAGACCATACTCCTCATGTCAACACGTTATCATTCTTCAACTACCTCTTTTTGATTGCAAGTGTCCAAGAGCCCGTTTAAAGACATTTTGATATTTCTCTAAATGTTTTGAGATACATTCTGATGTTGCCGCTATAACATTTCACTCTAGGACACAAGTACAGTTCAGTGCATGTGTTTGTTTGTTTGTTAATCGCCTTCCACCATTGTGTTTATGAATCTAAAATAAAATAAATAAATGTTTCAAATATGTTTTTTATTATATTATTTTCTTTAATAATTTTTTAAGTTAAGAAAATTACAGAATGTTACCCATAACAAGTTCCAACTTTACAACAGTGTTGACACAACACGTACATCACTATAAAAAACATTTTTTTTAAACTGGACAGTACATTAGCCACCCACTGGCAGAGGGCAAACATTACACAGCACACAAAACACTCAAATAATAAATGTATTGTTCACATGAAAGTTGTGAATCAGGACTCAATGTAATCCTTAGAATGGTCGTCTACCTGCATATGTCAGGAAATTATACTGTCACTACATACATACATGGATGCAGTGGGCTACAGTTGTGAATATTGTCATATGACTTGTTGTTGCTTGGCACATGTATAACCCTCAGGTATACCTCTTTCAAAGAACAGAAACTCATTAACTTTCAGCTTGTGGCTCTTCTACCATAGTTTGTTTTCAGTTGCAGTTCCTTCATTTCTTTGCCAGTTGCACACTTTGAATTATACCTCTAGCTCTGAAGGACGTATGCGTAGAGCGTATTGCATCAATTTTGCAAGTTTGTACAGGCACTACTTATTTATTAAAGAAGAAGTGTTTATTTGGCCACTGGGGTAAGAGCAAGGAAAATGTGTCACTACTAACAAAGTTCTGCTCAAAGCAATCACATACACAACATGGTGTAGCAGGATTTACTGAAACAATCTAGTAATTTAGCAGCCTTTGTCCAAAAACAAATTAAAATACACAATATATTAAAGATTAATATAGCAGAAAAATGTATATGGTGACAGTGGCTCAGTGGCCGGTATAGGGGACAAGTGATTGAAAAGATGCTGGTTCAAATCCTGCTAAGTCCTCACCCAGTGTCGAGGTGTCCTTGAGCAAGATACCTAACCCTTGACTGTGCATGGCTGACACATGAATGTACAGTATGGGTAAATGTGAGGCAATACTGTAAAGCTGTGGCTGGACGGTTAGAAAAGCACTATAACAATGCAGTCCATTTACCATGTAAAAAACTGTGGAGTAATTGCATCATGACCAGAGAATGACATCACACTCCCTCTGTGTATGTTGTAATCTGAGGTCTATATGTGCTTTCTGTTCATATCCAGCCAAGTGTGCATGTTAGTGCATGCGTGAATTTGCTTTTGTCTGAAACGCTTGCGATCTAATATTGCATCTACTGGCAGATAGTCATGTAGTCATTTTAAAGTCAGTACAATTAGAAGTGTTAAAGGTAAAGTCAGTTATTGCAAGCTAAATGTAAACAAATAAACTTTTTATCAAATTCAACAATTCAAACAATTGTCAAATTCAACAAATTTGCATTTCGCTAGCTTACCGTTCTCTGTGCGTGTTGGAAAAATGATTTGATACTTTCTTCACAGCCCTGGCTCTGTAAATAGTAACATAAACACTGGCAAACAGTGCTCACAACAACAAAGCCGTAGTACTACTCTTTGCTGCTCAATGCATTCCTATGTGTGAGGCGGCGGAGGGCCGTGTAGTGATACTGTTTTGATTAAAGCTCAAAGTTAGCAACCGTTCTCAAGAATGACTGACCCTGCCTTTAAAGAAGTAAGTGGTCTAAAAATACTGTAAAAACATTAAATGACTAATAGTGTAGACCGTGTAGTCTACTTCTCATTGTGTTTCTTAAATAGGCTAAGGGTTGTGTTATGTGAAGATGTTTGATAGAACCAAGTGTGTATGTCAACTAAGGTGACTTGTTTAAACTCCAGCATGTGCATAAGGAGTCACGGGCAGTTACAGTAATGACTCCGTTACTCCCTTCCTCCTGATTGCCTGCGTGTCTCGGAGAGGAGGTTCTCTCACTAGATAAAAACACCCCTCTTTTGGCTCAGCGGTGCAGAGCGAGAGGCTCCCAGGTTTTTCATGTGTACAACTAGACCTTGGGGGAATCAACCCATGCTATGCTATTAGAATAGCCAAGTGCACATCTCAGCGCCTCTCTCCTTTCCCTCTGCTGGAAACCTATGGCTCATTTACCTTGTTGAGGGAAAAGGGAAGAGACGGAGAGAGATGAAGGGAGAGCAAGACAGAAACAGAGTTTGCCAGCCATCCAATTTATTTGAGTTACACGGGGTCCAGAGAACATGATGGGTGAAAAAAGGCAGACACCAAGAAAATCTGAAAAGATGTACAGAGTGGTCTAAAAAACCAAAGGGGAAAAATGAAGGAAGGAACCATCTCAGAGGGCCAAGCGACACAATAGGACAGCTCTCGTCAACTGGCTAACCCGAAACCCTTGAAATTCCTTTTCAAATGTCCCAGCTTGCCGTTCATCCTTCAGCACCTGTCCCACTCACCTCCCATCACAGGCAGATGGTCAACAAAACCAATTAACCTTTCCTCTTCATTCCCCATCCCTCTCTTTCACCTCCATTCACTTTTTCATTTAAGCCTACCCCTGAGATTGTGGCTGGCGCAACCTGTGCATTTTCAGCAGGAACTACAGCACCATGAGTACTTTTGGATAATACATATGAAACAATAAGCTGTGAAAATGTGAGGTCATTGAGATATGTACTCTCCAGGGTCAGTTACATTGTTGAAAGGCACCAATAAATGAAGTAAATAATAAAACATAGAAAGGCTATATATCACTAAAATATACCATGAAAGATAAACAACAGACTTAAGAAGCAAGCAATTTTTTGCAGTGTGAATATGTGATTACAGAGAAAACACATTTTTTCCCGTGGGTGAAATGTATTAATTGAAAAAGACAAATTCATTATTTGAGGTACTGTTAATTTAATTAATTCCTCCATTCTTGATTATTCCTTGATTGAACTCACGTTAAACTCATGGAGCCCTATTTTCTAAGCGCAAGGTCTAAAGCGCAAATCTTTTGCTATAGTTTAACCGCGGATAAACGGTTTCTGCTCTCTTTATTATTCATGGGTGTGTTTTGTGTGGAACATATAATAAACCAATCAAAGTGTCATCTCCCATTCCATTTGAAATCTAGGTATGCTTTCACTGTGGCAGATTGCTATAATGTCGGATTTGCCAGGTTTCAAGAAATAAATGCTTCTCTGCAGAGGAGATGGCTCTACTTGATTGCCAAATGAAAACGGACGACGTACGGAAACAGCAGGATTTCACCAAGCTTTATATAACACACACACTGATAATCTCTTTTAAGTCTTTCCATGCTTGTGCTCATATGCTCCACGTGTTTGTGCTCTCCTGGTTGTCCCTGTGTGTGTAACAAGCAGAGTATTTTGCTCGCTGTTCACCCACCATTACGCCATTGGCTGCTGTATTTGTTGGTCAGTCATGCGATCTCTTTATGCTGCCTCAAGCTAGCAATGTGCCAACAGTGTGCCTGCCGACAACACATCTGTAGACCTGCATAGCTCAGAGGGGCGCAACTGCATTTTCTATTTATACAACTTGGGTGCTGGATGGGAAAATGACAACTGCGTCAGTGTACAAACACACGTGCTATACACCAGATGCACTATAAGACAGGGCCCTATACTGTATGTGCATAACATGTAACAAGTAAGAATACCGTATATGACCTTTCATAAATCCAGGTTGCACAATAACAGTAGTTAATCATTTGAATGGTCTGCCAGGAATCTTTTTAGTTATTTTCTCTCAACACCTACAGCCCTACAGTATGCAGGCCTGCCCATAGTTGTATATGTTTTACTTTGAAAAACAAACATAGGTGATCACACCGTTATATTTAATTCCTAAAAACATCAGATAGCTTGTAGATATCTATAGGTGAGACGATGCTAATAGCATAGCACCTGCCAGCAACAGATAAAGGGCCACTGCGAGCTGTCAACGACAAAGACAAGGGCAAAGCCGTTAGAATATAAAGCTGAAAATCCCATGATGTGCATTTGACGTGCAATTGAGCGCCGCCCAAACCACTGACATGTTTCCACCGAGACATCAAAATTACGAAAACTTTCCGGCTGGCATGTATTTCCTTTCCTTTTTGTTTATTTTGTTTTTTTCCCTTGCCGCAATTTCCCAATCTCCATTAGCATGGTATAACCACACCCAATATTCACTTGGTGAATAGGGTCTGGACACGCTCCATTGGAATGTGTTCCTAGTCCTCCTGAGCCTAATTTACTAAGGAGCAGTGTCATCTACATGAACTATTTAACCTGAATTGAAATCTCACAGAGGCTATCTACTTTTTAATACCAAAATAAGCTTTCTAAGATGTTCAGAAGGGCAGAAACTCAACATAATGCATGGGCATGTTTTTGCGAGGTAAAACACATTGAAGATGGCTTATAGGGAGCTAGGCTTTAAGATGAAAAACTAATATGTAAGTGTCTCCTCCATACTCATTCTAACACTGCTTTATTTATAACATAACTTTGTTGGCTTAGAAAGCTCAGGCTCCCTTTTCAATAAGCTTTGCTGAGAATGGCGGGTCGGCAGAAAAGAAGTTGGCAGCTCAAATCCCAATGGGGGAAGGCGAAGGGGGGTGGGTCAGTGAGGAATCCCCAACATTTTCACACTTGATCGGTTTCTTAGCTCAGTGTCCAAAAGTTCATTTGGCTAAAAAGTGATTGCCGCGTCCTGTACCTGTATTATACACAGTACATTTTGACAGGGGTGTTCTTAATTGAATTTCTATATATAATTAACATATTATTGACTTATTTTTTACATTTTGAGGAAAATTCAGTAGGATGGATAATTCATGATAACATATCTTGCATGTTTTAATACTGTTTATGCTTTATTTAATATATTGTGAGAAACAATATGTGCTGTGGACTTTAATATGGAACTTTTTTATCTGCCATCAACAACTACAGATACTCCCAAACACATACAAACATAAATGATCTCTCTCTCTCACACACACACACACACACACACACACACACACACACACACACACACATACGCACACACGCATACACACTCACACACACAAACACTCACACACGCTCGTATATTGATGCAGGCCCACCCAACCTACACAAACGCACATGGTAAGTCCACCATTATCAGACACAGCATCACGCTGTGTCTGTGGGGAAAAAGGAAACATTTGATAGAGTTTCAGACAATGTGCATTGTATGTGCCACAATTCCTTTTCCATTACGAGGTAGCGTGTTTGCTCAACCTTAGCAGGAGCCAACAGCTTTTCCTAGTAGAAGCGCTTCTGAGAGGATCAGCTATCTCTCACCTCTAGTCCCCGGCTTTCTCGGAATATCTTGATTGATATGGCTGTGTGCGTGTGCGCTTGTGTGCGTTTGTGTGAAGGAGGGAAAACTGTTTGCCTGTTGCTTGTGTGTGTATTTTTGCCCTGGGTATTTTTAAGCATCTATGAGTGACAGAACCAGTCAAAGTGCTGTATGATGAACTTCGGGGTTAAAGGGAAAGAAGAGCAGAATGCAGGGATGTTTTGTTAGTGTGTGTGTAGCTCATGCACATGGGGTTATCTGAAACGTTCTACCATGAAATTCCTCAGCGCGGTAGATGACAAGCTATCAGAGAGCACACCAATAAATCTTTACTACCTGAGGAGCAGGAAAAGAAAATCTATAGTTTTTCTGTTCAGAGAAAATGAAACAAAACAGAAATTTGTCTCCGCTGGCAAAGGCCAGAGTCCAGTCACGAAAATCGGACATCTCTTTTAGACATCACCAAGGTATTGTTTGTAAATCGTGACTGGCAATGTGTTTCACTGCAAAGTGTTGTGTGTATGTACAGACCACTGTGGTATACCGAGACAAAATATTTGCTAATCTGAACATGTTAAATGTCAGTGAATACTGTGTGCCCTTTAACATGTCTTATTCTGTTGAAAAATAGAAAGCAAACAAGCATACACTAGATTGTCTGATTGATTAAGTGTATGTAGACTGACCTTAATCTGTTGAGCAACTCAGTGCAAGGTGCATATCTAGATTTAATGTCTGCCGACATCACTGTTCTAATAAAATACTTTTACCTAGTCAAATAATGCTTGCTGAAGCATGATTAGAGAGTGCATGGAATTCCGCATCATGTCAGCTAACCCAGAGGAAAATTAAGACAAACATGGTGGCACGTCTGGAGGAAGCCCCTGTCTGTGAGATCTTCAACTCACCCCTCCGGCGGAGCTTCTCTGGCATCCCTGTGGAGGTTGGGGACATTGAACCTGAGTGGGCAATGTTTAAAGCTTCCATTGCTGAAGCTGCGGCAGAGAGCTGTGGTCTTAAGGTCATAGATGCATCTTTGAACCCTAGGGTGGTAACCCTCGAACATCGTGGTGGACACCGGTGGTCAGGGAAGCCGTCCGACTTTAGAGGGAGGCCTTTCAGGATACGTTGTCCCAGAAGTCTCCGGAGGCGGTTGCAGGGTACCGACTGGCCCGAAGGGCTGCAGCATCTGTCGTAGCAGAAGCAAAGAAGCGGGTGTGGAGAAGCCATGGAGAAAGACTTTCGGTCGGCACCAAAGTGTTTCTGGAAAACTGTCCGCACCTCAGGAGGGGGAAGCGGGGAACCATCCAAGCTGTGTACAGCAAGGATGGGACACTGTTGACCTCAACTGAGGAGGTAATTGGGCGGTGGAAGGAACACTTTGAGGAACTCCTGAATCCGACTGATGCACTCTCTGTGATCGAGACAGAGCTGGATGCTGATGGGGGATCATCGTCAATTTCCTGGGGGAGGTCACAGATGTAGTCAAACAACTACACATTGGCAAAACTCTGGGGGTTGATGAGATCCGTCTAGAAATACTAAAAGCTTTGGATGCGGAGGGGATGTCTTGGATGACACGCCTCTTCAACATCGCGTGGAAGTCGGAGACAGTGCCAAAGGAGTGGAAGACTGGGGTGGTGGTCTCCCTCTGCAAAAAGGCGGACCAGAGAGTGTGTGCCAACTACAGGGGTATCACACTACTCAGCCTCCCTGGTAAAGTCTACTCTACGGTGCTGGAGAGGGTTCGGCCGATTGTCGAACCTCAGATTGAAGAACAACAATGCGGATTCCGTCCTGGTCGTGGAACAACGGACC
>JAODTR010004480.1:0-33247 GCA_025399935.1 Amblyopsis rosae | reverse complement strand
ATCCCCCAGTCAGAGCTTTCCAATGTGGCTCGGGAAAGGGAGGTTTGGGGTCCCCTGCTGGAGCTGCTGCCCCCGCTGCCCGACTCTGGATAAGCGGTTGAAGATGGATGGATGGATGGATGGATGGTGTGCTGTATGTATTTGCCAACAAGGTCTACTCCAGATGGTTCTCGGGCCGGTCGGCTTCAAAGTCCCGGGCCGTTTTTCAGTCCCAGTCTGACCCTGGCACGCACACACACACAAACACACACGCGCGCACACACACACACACACACATGCACAGAGGAAAAGCTGCCCTAGCTGGCTCAGGAAACGTATCTTCAGTGAGGACAAAGTAGCCTTTTCCCAGACACCCCCTGCACCCGAATACGCACCCCCACAGCTAAATAAACATGTATATGCAACTATACACCACACTCCTTGTCATAGGCACACACTTACTGTACGCACTTACACTGGGTTAGATAGGCAGACAATGGGAGAGGCCTAAAGAATGAAGACGGTTTCCTTTTGTGAGAGACCTGTAATCTCCTCGCTAAAAGGGTCACAGCCTTTGTTCTCTGTGAGAAAGAATCTCACATGCAGCCCTTCTTACTGATGCCCTTAGGCTGTGTGTGTGTGTGTGACTGTGTGTGTGTGTGTGTGTGTGTGTGTGTGCGTACATTGTGCGCATGGATGTGGGTGTGTGTGTTTTTATGTGCCCGCCCATGTGAAAACGGAAATCTATAAAAGAGACAAATATCATACTCTATGTACTAGACATTGTCTGGACATACGATGGTTGTTGTCGTACATGATATAGCCCCTTTCATAAACATTTACACATTATACTTTGATATTACTTATTTTACCACTGCAATATGACACATTATACTGTGCTGTATACAGTATAGTAAATATAGTAACTACAGTACTATAGTACAACAGTAATATGTTAAGCTATGCTAAACATGTTTTGCATACAGTATGCTAGTGGTTAGGGTTAGGGTTAGCAACCACTAGTTTTATAGGGGGCATATTTAATGTATGCCCCCGATATTACATGACAGCCTATGACTACATAATATATAGTTTACAAATTGTGCAGTTTACAACATATTTAGATTTTCCAAGACCCCCCCCCCACACACACACACACACACACACACATACTGGACCACAGATACGGTACAGTACAGTACAGTACAGTGCACTAGAGAGATACATAGGCGAAGAGAGGGCAGAGGCAACATTGTGCGGGAAATAATGATGCAGCCAGAGAGGAATGTGGTGTCAAGCGTGTGTGGGCAGAGGCCTGGGGTGCTCACAGTGGGGGGACACACGGTACAGACTGCCTTCTCTGGAGGCACTTGGAACCCATTCCCTTGTCAAATGCTTCCTTACATCACTGGAACCTGACTCGTCATCGCTCCTCTCTCTCCACCGCGTGCCAGACAGTCCCGGAGTTAACTGACCCCACATTCCTGTGGCACACCCGTCCATGTAGCTAACGAGATCTATTGATGACAGAGCCAGCGTCCGTGGATGAGGGCAACAGAGCACTATCACGTTTCGGTTCATTCCTTTGCTCGATACTCGTTGTGCGTTTGAAGAACTAGGGGTGTTCATTTGGCTTAGCCCAGCTGCCCGCTAGTCATTTCTACATCGCTCACTCTTCAACAAATCAAAAGTAAATAAAAAATACAGCGTGGTCTTCATCTGTATTGATTAGTTTGTTTTGTTTCGGTGTGCGGCGTGTAAACTGGCGTCTGTGGCCCTGTTCTTCTGTACTGTCCCCGAGGAGGGCTTGACATCTGCCCTTAGCGTGGAGTTGCCTGCAATGCCTCACTGCTTTGTGTTTGGGTTGAGGGGGAAGACCATCTGCCAGTGCCGACAATGGCAATAAAAATCCCCCCCCATACACACACACACACACACACACACACACACACACACACCTCATGAAGAGTCAGAAGTTCATAAGTGAATCCCTGAAGGGGTGTGAAGCTGTTGTGTGATCACGCACTGCAGTGTGTGCGCGCGTGCGTGTGCATGTGCGCCCGTGCGTCTGTTAAATCACAGTTTTTCTTGGCAGTGGTGAAGGAGCCCATGTTATCTTCTCCCCACATTATTTCCTGTGCTGGAGCGTTCAGAGGGGCTCTACTGACATGATCACACTGCTGTGGGTGTCATGGCCATCAGACAACTACAGCAACTCAAGCCTGCACATGCTAATGTGTCCGGAAGCTTACGCACATCTAGATGGCATCTGCAGCTAAGGGCGAGGTTTAGCTAAGACTTGCTCCACATCCATTAGCCAGCAACTATGGCCTAGCCTGTGTGTGTGTGTGTGTGTGTGTGTGTGTGTGTGTGTGTGTCTCACCTATCTATGAGGAATTATGTGTTTTGTTTTGACTAAATGAGTGAGGTCCGAGCAGGCAAATGTCCTCTCCAGTATACTGTAACACAACATAAGGTGTGTGTGTGTGTGTGTGTGTACTCACCTGCCACCTATAAAGAATTATGTGTTTTGTTTTGACTAAATGAGTCAGGTCCGAGCAGGCAAATGTCCTCTCCAGTATAACCATAAACATAAGGTGTGTGTGTGTGTGTGCGTGCGTGCGTGCGTGCGTGCTGCTAGGCCCAGCACAGAGACGCCTTCGTGCAGGAGCGCTATGGGCAGTACGACCTCAGCGATCCCTTTTTGGCACTGCAGCGGGACAGCGAGGGCGTGGAGCGCCACTCCCAGCCTCAAGGCCAGCAGCGACGCAGCGGGGGGCCCAACCCCCTGGCTGTGCTCAAGCTGGTCATGGCCCACTGCAAGAGGATGCAGGATAGGATGATGGCACAGCTGGCGGCTTTGGAGAGCAGACACAAGAGGGTAAGAGGGCAATTGACCGATCCCAAGCCCCGACCCCTTCACCTGTCCAACCTAGTTACTGTAACTATGTTGGACACAACATCATAGTAGTAGAGACACTATATAGAGGAGACATACCACTTAAGAGGTTAACGATAGAAAAAAACGAATAACACTTAATATAATCCAAAAGAGCCAATTGTCTGCTTTATAACTGCCAAGCATTAACCTATTTAACCAATCTTGTTGTATTGATGTCATGTAAAGCCACCTGCCTATACTGTCTTCCTAAATAGCTGCCCGGGGGCGCGAGACTTGCCTATAAGGACTTTGATAATAGAATATAACAGGAAAACAGACAGTTGAATGAGTTTAGAGTTTGAAGATGTTATTGGAGGGAAAACTGCATATTCAGGTGTGTGCTGTATGTAATTGCTGAGGCGTGGATGGCTGTAACAGTCACCTCTCGGCCACAGTGGAGAGAAAATGTACCATATGCTGATTCACAGTCACTTAAAATCTAAATGCAAGTATTACTCTACTCCAGAGGACTCCTTAGAGTAGAATAACCCCGTAACGCTGGGATTCCAACGGGCTACGTTCCGGCTCTGACGCGGGTTTGTGCCGCTTTATCGAGGTGTCGAATTCCACCGGAAGTATTTCAGAAGCGGAGTGTGAGCATTTGCATTAGCGAGATCAACAATACTACTTTGCTCACTCACTTCCACTCCCAAAACTATATACAGTATATATGCAATTATATTCCACTCCTGGTTGAGATGGAGCGGAGGGCCGCTTCTGGGCCGCTTCTGGGATGCTTCCAACACGCCCTGTATGGTGTAAGTGCAAGCATTGACTAGAGTTATCGTGATCAGATCCGGAGGCCGCTTTGGAGCTGAAACGCTATGCACACGCGCCGCACATGGAATCCCAGGGTGATGTTATTAATGATTAAACCGGGATAACAATAATGTGTAGGGTGGCCATATTACCATGAATACAATTATTTTGTAATGGTATACATTGCTTCGCCATTAATGTGCATATTTACATTTTTGGACGAAAACATGTTTGTGATTTAATTTTGCTCTGAGGACCCACTAAGGGTCACGGATCCTGTTGAATATCTCTGCTCTACTCTACTTTCTTCCCTCTCCCAACTTTAATTTCAATGCCCATTACATTAAAGGTTTAACACACCAAAGTAAACAAAGAATAAATTAGAATAGCTCCACAACTGTTCCACCAATTGGGTCAAATACAGACTACATTGAGGTGTAAAACGTGACTTAACCACAAAACAAGTTATCTAAAAATTAAGACTGAATAGTGAGAAGCTGCTGCATACTGTGCATGTCAAGCTTAGCGTCTTTTCTAAAACAGTGGAGCTTGAGGCACATTTCACATGCCATCATCGGTAGCTTACGCTTTCCCTTTGAGATTTGCGTGTTGGGACAATGCCTCCCAAGCGCCCAGCCCATGTTTTTGTTTCTTACTTGGGCTTGCACACACAATGCACCTTTATCCCTGTACTTCAGACACTGAATGAATTGGAAACGGCAGCCACACCCGTGTCTTAGATGAAGCATTACATCATAACAGCCTTCTGAGGTCTGTGAGTACCTTGGTATGGCTTGTCAACATTCCTGTAATATAGAGCAGCTCTAGCAGGGTCATGTTGGAGAGCATACTGTGGTGGGCAGGGAAAAACACACCGTTATTGCGTCACAGTAATGACAGTTCTGTTGCTTTGACAGACGATCGCTGATCTGGAGGAGGAAAAGAGGAGGCAAACTCAGGATTTGGCACAAGGAGATGATGTCACCTTCATGTTGAAGACAGAAAGAGACAAACTGCTGCAGCAGGTGTGTGTGTGTGTGTGTGTGTGTGAGGGGTCAAAGTAAAACACGGTATATTATCAAGTTCATGTTTATTCATATAGATCTTAATGGTGTAGTAAGTTATTCTGGAGAAAGCTTGTTGATATTTGAACTTGTACACAAAACAAAACCACTTCTCCCTTCAATGCCATTGGCTGCTCCCTCAGAAGCTCCGCCCCACACATTGGAAATGCATTGCGAAGGCTAGGATAATGCTGTTGCGTGTGGTCTGCACTGTTATTTTGTGTGTTCCTATTTACGGAGCCACGGCTGTGTAGACGTACTGGATTATTGTTCCAGCACACAAACTAAACTACACCACGCTCCATTGGGAACGTATCTTCCTACTTGGCGTAGACCTCTGGTTAATTTTGAAACTACTGGACAGCGTTGAACCAATCGGCATTGCTACATGTGTTTCGATCGTTCTACCACCAAACACCCTTGATTTCAATGTCCTCTCACCAACCCACGCTGATTGGGCCGCCAGCAGGTGGCTGTGCGAACGCTAATGTCATCAGGGTTTCCAGACTGTAATCTCAGCTAAATAAATTGAGCTGAGAGCATACTGTACCCTGGCGGAGCATTCCACAACCAACCACACCCCCTATCCTCCATATACCAATATAACATAAATCATATATATTATATGCACATATAGTATCCTCCAGTCAGACAGGGAAAACCACTTATGTTAGCATATTTACCGCACAGTGTACTGTGTGATATCGGCACAGTGTGCACTGCACACGCATTGGAGGAGCCAGAAACATGGCCGCTTAACATTGCGCTTGCTGACAGACGCGCACATCTGTACGCTGCAGGCTTCCCCTGTCCTTCCCTTTCCTCCTCTCCACCCTCCCCTGGCCCTCTCCTCCGCCTGTCTCCAGTGTTTCCCTCCACACAGCATGCTTTGATTTTGGAAGCGCCGCCTTAGCTGCCTCGGTTGTGTAACACGGTAGGCTAGAGTGGGCGTGGCCTATTGGTACGAGCACACGCACGCACACACACACACACACACACACACACACACACACACATCTTTTCCAAAGGGACCATAGGAGGAAGAGGCCATTGTTGAGTTAACTGGCTGCCATGGGGCTTTCTGAGCACAGGAAGGCCTGAGATAATGTCACTGACTAACACAAGGTCAACACACACCAGCCAAAAACACCCATGTTCTTCATTCTTAGGCCTTATGTAAGCTAGGCTTCCTTCCTCTGTATCTTTCAGCTTTCCATGGCCTTTCCTGCCTCTGTTCTTTTCATAGTATATTTCATCACTGGACCACGGCACACATTCACTTACTCATCAGAACTTTCTACCTACAGTGATCTTTTTTTTTTAACCCTTTCACTCAACTTTTTGTATGCATTCATTGAGTTTACATCATAACAGTAGCGAGCGAGAATTAGGTTGGCAGATAAAACACAAATTATAACAACATAACAATATAATACATTATAACAACACCAAACTTAGATCCACAATTATATAAATGCTGTATTAGAGTGGTGTATGTCAGCTTTGACTTCAATCATGTTGGAAAAACAGACTAGAAAAACTAGAAACAATCACAGCCTAAATAGTAATTGTTTAAATTCAAAAATGTCAGTTTGTTGCGGCCAATTGCTGAATAGAGAATAGTTTGAACTTGTTTCAAGCAGGAACCCACCAACAGATCACTATAGTCTCTAGGCAGCACAGCCATGGCGAGAGCCAGCTCTCTGTTGCCACCTTGTGGCCAAACATCAATTGTACCAGAATAGTCTGCTTTTGCGTCTGATTGAAATGCTCTCTCTGTCTCCCTCTTCTCCTCAGTTGGAGATGGAGCAGGCGACAGTTCAGAAGCTCCAGAAGGAGCGGGCACAAGCGGCGGGCCAGGCGGAGGAGATTCTGTCGCAGCAACAGCAGCTATCCTCGACACTGACCCTGGAGCTCCAGAGAGCCAGCAACCAGGCAGCGGAGGAGGCTCAGAAGGTCTCCCAGCTGCGCTGCAGGCTGCAGGAGGAGAGCAGTGCGCTGGAGAGCCTCAGGGGCACGCTGGAGACGGAGAGGAGCAGGGCGGTTCGGCTGGAAGCCAGGGCGGAGAGGCAGCTGGCCGAGTTCGACGCGGAACGCGAGCAGATGAGTGGCCGTGTCCGGAGAGCGGAGGAGAGGAGCGCGGAGCTGGAGAGACGGTTGGAGGAGATGAGGAGAATGCTGGAGGCAGGCGGAGCGGCGAAGGAGGAGAAGGCGCCGGCGGCGAGGGAGGAGAAGGCGGTGGCGAGGGGGGACAAACCGTCTCCTCCCGCGCCGGAGGCGGTTTCCGCCTCGGGGCGAGCGGAGCCTGGCGGCAAGGTCGCTCGCGCTGCCAAGCAACCCGCCGGGTCAAAGGTCAATGGCCACCACGGCCCCAAGGACACAGAGCCCCCGCAGGACGGGAGGGGAGTGGAGAACGGAGGAGGAGGAGGAGGAGGAGGAGCGACGTTGCTGTCCCCCGTCCACCCACACCCCCTCCTGCACTCCCCCTGCAGCACAGCCTCCTCCTCCCTCTCCTCCTCCCCCATCTCCTCCCCGGTGCTGGCCAAGCGCCTGGGCAGCCCGGGCTTCCACCAGTTGTCCTACCAGGTCGGGGTCAACCAGCGGTTCCAGGCAGCCAGGCACAAGTTCCAGAGCCAGGCCGAGCTGGAGCAGCAGCATCATCAGGCTGGCTCCGCCCCCCTGTCGCCCAGGGATCTGTCCCCCACCGCCACGCCCACCCCGCCCCCGTCTGAGAACAGCAGCGCCAAGCAGATGGCCCGCAACACCGTCACGCAGGTGCTGTCCCGCTTTACCAGCCAGCAGGCCGGGGCCAAGCTACCGCCCATCAGCAGCTCCCCGTTTGGGACGGACTACCGCGCCAAAGCTGCCTCCCCTTCCGGGGGAAGGTCCCCGTCTTCGGGGCCGCTCTCCCCGGGCATCCGCTCACCCCTCACCCCTCGCTCGGAGAGGACCCACCCCCCACCGATCCCCCCTAAGAAGCCGGGCATGAGTCCCACCCCGGGTTCCCCCGGCGCTTCTGCCAGGAATAGCGTCTTTCCGGAGCTGACTGGGAACTGTGGGCACATCAGTAATGTGCAGGACGGAGCCAAGGAGCCAGACCTGTTATTATCGTCCAGCAGCTGAGGACTAGTTTGTCTCTGTGTGTACTTTGTATGACCTACATGACTTTAGTAAATCAACAGCTTTGATGTATTCACTTTATAGCACAAATGAACACAACTGATCAATGCTGTACAGTACTGTATATATGTCAAAGCTGAACTGGTTCAGGTCAGATGGATGCTTTGACAAGGGTATGTTTTAGTCTTATGCCACAAAGCCCCAGGAAATATCACTGTTTGTTAGAAATAGAACATAGTACAGGTATATGCTTAATTTAGTTATTGAATTTTATATGAGTTATATACATTTTTATTTTATTTTATAGACCTATCTGAAATACCTCTTTTAAAAGGTAAAGGTGCTTTTATTGTCACATACACATTGTGAAATTCATCCTCTGCATTTAACCCATCCCTCAAGGGAGCAGTGGGCAGCAGCTGTGCAGCGCCCGGGGACCAACTCCTGGATGAAGCCAGTGTCATTGGTCACATGGCTCTGACTGGAGAGTGAACCTGACATGTTTTTAGATAGATTTTATATTTTATTTCTACCTGAAAATTGACAATGTCTACATAGTAGGAACAGTCTTCATCAACCTCATGATAAAGAGAAAGTCTGAATTTAAAACAACACTAAGAGGAATGGACTATTTTTAGAATAAATAAAAATAAGTATTTCTGCTGTAATTTAGATACATCACTAACTCAACTAAATTGGTCAGGCTTTTCTAATGAATCCTAACAGTTTCTGCATGGAATCAGAACATAACCAGCATGATTTACTGTAAATAGAACTCACACAATTAATTGACATCCCCTGCATGTCTTATTTTTAGAGTAGTCAAGAATACACTGAATATTGTCACTAGGCGGGACTGTAAGCACATTTTTCAGTACAATCTCCATTATTATATTCAGGGAAATGTCTGCCTTCTTCGCAGCAAAAATAACAAGCGCGCAGACAGTTTATAATCAACGTGTGATAACCCTGGACTATCGTGGGTCTTAAAAGTAAAACAAAAGACAAAAGGGAAGAATGTGAATCTCGACACTGAAATTCCTCATTTTCACCGTTTTCATCAAATGCCTAGTAACCGGTATGTCTGGTTTTACGTCATGTTGTTTGACTTCTGTTAACCTGTTCCTGGCATATATGCACTTGCATTATCCACTGCATTTTTTAAATAAATACTCCAACATATATTGAATGTCCATGTTATTACACATATTCTGACACAGCATAGTAAAATGTTAAGACTGTTTGATGCGTGATCAATGCATTTATTCGTACAACAGAATGGGGCAGTACAGTCTTAAGTTTTTATCTGATCGGCACACAGTTGTAGTATATTGTGACAGCGGAACACAGTACAGTACATATGTAGCATATAACTTATCCAGAGTGAACAGACTAAGCAGTTTGGTATCAGATGATCTGGCTTTCACCTTATATGGCAAACTGCTTTGTGTTCACTTGGCATTGACAAATAGACCACTTATTACAGCTCATTGTGAAATCTTGAGACTAACAAAAACCTGCATATTAAAATATAAATTTGCATAAATGGGAGGGAGCATGGAGTTCTTTACCATAGGAAAGAGATTTTGGCAAATAAATCTTGATAACAGTATTATGTATTCCTCCCAGAAAAGAAATGCGATACAGCAGTGGAGGTATTGTTGCTATGGTAAGAAAAGAAAGATAATGAAATTGTGGAAGCAAAGGGTGGTGTCATTATATTTCAGACATAAAAGCTTCTGTGGGCGGGGATACACTAGAGAAAACCAATACATGTTCGCACTGAACAGACACGCGTAAAAGCCTATAGTGCAGGGGCAGACCTATTCTAAGGATCATGCTACCGCTGAAATTCATGTCAAAATTTGCCAAACTACACTCCAAATCAAGTCTGTCAAGACTTAGGCCAGGTTCAAGTTAGGTTAATGCCTGGTTTTGCTTAATTTTGAGACTTCCTTGATGTATGTCTAAATCCACTGTGTGCACTAAATTAGTCTAGATTCATATTTCAATAATATATATATGTGATAGTGTGCTTACAATTGCTGTCGTCAGCTGCCCTGTAAGTTCTTGTTTGCGGCCCCTATCCACCTCAACCTAGCAGTCATCAGCAGTCTATATTTATACAAGGTCAGTTAACAGAAAAACGCGTTCCAATTGTAGCCTTTTGACAATTCATTCTAGGCAGACCTGCGGTGTTTCTACCATAGCGGTCCTAAGCAGAGCCCTGCACGGCAGCTAGACTGCAGATCCAACAGGATCCGTCTCCAAATGACGTTATCCATACAACACAGCTTCCTTACAACAGATGGCTATCTGTGCCTAACTCAGCCTTTCTGTTTTATATTACGATCGTTATTATTAATATTATATTTAATTCCTTGCCCCATAATGATATAGATTTGCTTTGGTTAGTCCTCCTTGCGCATGTATAAGCGGGATGTACTGTAGGCCCAGCAGTGTGTACATCTGCCCTGCCATCCCTGCCATTCCCCCTTTAGGCGTTCTGCATTTCCTTGCCAATCTTGTAGCTGAGGATCTTGTTCCAGTCGATCTTGGTGCGCGTCACTGGCAGCTGACGACGCAGGGCCTTAAAGGTGGTGTCAGACATGGTCTGGTAATTCTCACTGATCGCGGTCTGAGGAAAAGACGGCAGAAGGAGAACAACAGTGCTCAATAGTTGGCAATGCAATAAACGTGTTGTTTTGTTTTGTTTGTGTTAAGATATGATGTCTCACCTGGTAGTCATTCTCAGCATTCTCAATGATGTCAACAAATTCCTTGGCTGTCTGGATTTCATTCTGTCACAAAAAAAAAGTATAAATAAAAACACACAATCGATGATCACGTCTTCAAGTTATCAAATGGGCCATGAACCTTTCCACAGTTCATTAGGGTATCAACTCACTGTTAATGGTACAGACTCCTCAACTTCCTTATGGCTAACCAACTGCACGTTTCCATCTTCATAATAGTGCACCTGGTAACATTAATTGAAGATTTAATAAACTGCCGAGCGATGCACAATTGAATTAAATCATCATCAGCTACGATACCTGGATCTTCAGCACTCCCACCACATGAGCTGTGGACTGACCGAGAGTAAGTTTCCACTCTGACCTACAGCGACCGTTCCTGTGTGTAAAGGAGTCACATTGGTAAACGCTTGTTTTAATTTACCAGACAGAAAGAATGTACAGCACTGCGTTAATTCAAACTGTGAGAAACATTTGAATGAGACGGAGATGTGCCCGTGAAGAGCATTAGCATGGGAAACGCTGTACCAGAAGTTTTTCGGTTGAAACTGATGTCCCTCAATGCAGGCGATGATGGTTTGCTGGCCATCAACTGTTTTGCCATATACCTGAAATCCAAAATGAAAGGCGAACCATGAGGCCTGTGTATTTACAGACATGCGTTCCGTTGGGGCGTGGAGCGTTTGTGTAGCATACCGTGCAAACCCCGCTTGGGTAGTGCTCCTTCACGTAGGCAGTCAGGGCAGTGTCGCAGGCATCTCTCCAGGCCTTCAGGGCCGTCTCTCCCTCCCGTGGCTGCACGTCGCTCACCTCCTTCCTCAGGTGGTCAAAGCGGAAGGACAGTCCACTGCGGGGGTCCAGGAAACGCCCCTGACCCAAGTCACCATGCTCGGTAATCAGAACCTTGGGAGAGAGATCCATTTAATTAGCTGAGGAGGATGATAATAATAATCATCATCATCATCATCATCATCATCATAATTAGGGCTGTCAAAATAACGTGTTACTTTTGATTAAAACATTGGAGAAAAAATAATGAGTCAATAAAATGCACGCAGATTAACCATAGCCTAGATAACCCTGCCCCCTGTACTTACTGTTGATAACTGTTGCGGCCAAGCAGTAACGCTATCGACGCAAAAATAATGTAAATAAACGAGCCGGTAGCCTTCTTGCACACCCCAGGTTCCACATCTTGTCTAAATCAAAATCAGGCCTACCGTGACTGAGAACGCATAGGCCTGTGTCTGACAAGGACAATCTCCATTCAGACAGAACTCTTGTCAGTAGGTCTAGCCCAGAGCCATGGAAATAGAGTCACGCCATCTCCGTTCACTCAAATGGACCGGTTTTTCACAGCAATGGCGGATCGTGGAGCCTCAATATAGTTCGCGGAAGATAGCCTAAATGCTAAAAGTACCCTATACATTTTATTTTAAATGTAAATCGGTGCATTTATTGACTACTAATTACCAAAAAGTTTTGTCAACAGTCACATGGTTCATGGAGAGGGTAAACTTATGGCACAATAGTTCCCGGAAGTGCTTGGTGGACAGTTTGAATATATGTGTTGACTAATTTGAATCTCCGTTGGCGTAACTCTGTTATTTCCATGGCTCTGGTCTAGCCTAGTCAGTGCAGTACAGGCCTAAAAGCTATTTTTGTTTGCTGCAATGAAAAGCAGGCTTAGCTAAATGATAAAACAAACGATATTACCATACCATGCTTAATGATTTCGGTTGATCTTTATAATTCTACCTACCAGTATTCTGTTTACATCATACAACCCCATAATTTCAGAGAACATTTTAAATAATGACACTCTATAGAGTTGTTAATTGAGTTATAAAGTTGTCAGTGCAGTAGCCTATAGCCTACTGAACTGTCATTGGCTTGCCTTAGCGATATGTAAGTGAGCAAAAGGCAAATGTTGATAAATTAGATTAGTTAATCACAAAGCGTGTAATTAATTTGATAAAATAAATGTAATCACTTGACAGTCCTAATAATATAATAATAATAACAACCACACTACATACTGGCTCATCACAGCCTTCCAACTTGGCAGGAGTGAACTGATCCATGTTATACTGGGCAAAGGAGCTGAGAAAACAAAATACAATGTATTAATCCTGAGGGGAAATTCCAGTGTTACAGCTGCAACCGTGCAGAGGAGTATTCAGGAACACATTCTTTGTATGGTAAGTCAATTACCATTTCTATAAGCAGTAAGCAATTAACATAAACACTGATTCACATACAACATATAAAGTAAGTTGCTGTTTAATGTTTCCTGCCAATACACGTGTCATTTTGGGCCTCCATTCATGTCTACAACATGTTTGACTCACTGTGATGCTCCCTCCCTGAGAAGGTTGTCATTGTTGAGGAGGAGTCGCACATCTAATAACACAAGAACAGAAACAAGTACATACATGTCAGGCGTTATGGTCATTCTGTAAACGTGTTTGTCAGTATGACGCTAAAAGACACTTACCATTGAAGACCTCATTGAACTCTCCTGGTGGGGCATGTGTTACGAAGTTAGCCGCAATGCGGACCTGCAGAAAGCAAATTATATTAAATGTGTTTACTTTTTCAGTCTTATGATACTGTAGATTGCTAATGAATATGAAGTTTCAAAAAGTGCAATAATAACGCAATGAAAGGAAAACAAATGTATTTGCTATTACATTTTAATAAATGTCTTCATGAATTTGGGTTGGTCATTGTCATGCTAATAATACTGACATAGCCTACCAGAATGTTGCACAATGAATTGTGGGAGATTTTAAAATTGATAGCCATTACTGTGCCACAGGTTTGTTAGGCACACTATAATTAGCCTACCTACCTATTGAAACAACGTCAAGACAACTGTAACATTTGTAATTACATTAAGTAATAATATAAATAAAGCATTCATATTTTAACGAATATTTAATGTATTATGTTAAACTAATTTGACGGAAAACTCAATCTGATCAAAGCTATAATATCGGCATTACCTGAGAGATGAACCGGTACTTCGGCATTAGTACTAGTGTTAGTAAGTGTCAACGCCTCGTTGCCTCAAGAAGTGAGGACATGATCACTATCAGGCTTCATCTATATCTTAGGCATTTAAGCCCGGCCCTCGATCCATGTGTGGCTAAGTATTTGAGATGCAACAGAATATGTTTGACCCAGAAAGTCAATGCAATGTGTCCTGCTTGTAGAAACTAGCTAACGCAGCAAATAGCCCACTTTAGATTACCAAGAAAGACGCTGTGAAACTGTATGTAAAACAGGTGTGGCATGTTCTTATAAGAGTAACAAGCTAAATATGAGAACTGTCTTGCTTCCGCTACAATAGTTAACTACAGTAAAAGCATTAGCTACCGGTAGCTAATGGGTGGCTAGCTGACGCCAGCTACAACACAATAGTATACGTCGATACACGACCGTAAGCACAATGTTGCGTCCCAAACTAAACAATCCATTACATTACAAGCACAATAATCGGCAGCAATTTAGAACACATCATCGTAAATATGAGTCCAGAAAATAATTATATTATGTTCAAACCTTTTCCTCATCTGACAGCGGCTCCTCAAAGTCAGCCATCTTGGCTCTGTGATCCCACCTACCCCAGCTGACAGACAGAAACACTGTGCTGGCTGTCAATCACACATTTAGGAGAGGATAAAAAAACTAAATATGCATTAAATTTATTCCAAAACAATCAATTTATTTCCAAATAGCACACAAATATTGAAGTATACGACTAATATTGCTCTAACTGAACAAAACAGAGCACAATGCTAAGAACACCTTCGTGGTGTTACCGCGAGAGGGCGCCACAAGTTCAAATTGCCCGGTTCCTGGGCGTTGAAACAGACAAGGAAGTAGAAATCCAAAACTGTTTACTGTTATTGACCGTGTGTCTGTATGCGACACACACGCCCCATCATGGAATCACAGGTACCGGTAAGTACAAATATAACTTTTTTTTTACCTAAGGAACTAGCTGTAGGTCACGTCTGCATCCATCAGAATATACATACTTAATACTACATGTGTGAATGTGCCATATTCAACTTGCTGATGAATGAGCTAGCGGTTTGTTTGCAGTCAGCTGTCTTGTTTATGGTCATACGTCACGTCCTACGTTGTTGTAGGAACTCAAGAAACTTCAAGCTCATAAGCTTTTCAGTGGCATTTGCTACTTCTAGTGAACTATCTAGTAAATATCAACATTTAGCCAGGTTATATTGTAAATCAAATGAGCAACTCGCTAAACTAGCTGGCGAACCTTAGTATGCTATTGGGAATGAACAGATCATTGTTCATTGTAAGAACATTATTGACAGTAGGCCGCAGTGTGAGTATTAAGCATTGCAACTCTGGTGCATCCTGTAAGGTGATGACCAACCCAGACGACATCTCTAAACTCTACAGAGAACTCAGCATATACCCTTCTCTGATCTTAGCAGACGTGGGACCTGCTATAACGTCTCAGTATGGTGGCAAATACAGCAACATCTACACAGGTGAGTGCTTGTTGATCCTCTATGTACCAAAAAATACTATTTATGCAATACGTGTATTATTATTATTATTATTATTATTGTTAATAATATACCTTTATTTAACCAGGAAATACTTATTGAGATTAAGAATCTCACAGGTGTGAGAATCTCAAATGTGCAGTTTAAACAGGCTTCACACACTTTATCTCCAGAAAACACAAGTATGGTTCACAACCTATATGCCTATTGCATTACACTTCATTGTATTGGTATATTAACGATATGATAATTGAATGATACATGATCAATACATATGTTTTTGTCTTTAAATGTGTTATCCAGAATGGAGCCAGCATGACCTGGAGAGGAATGAGAAGGTCAAGTTCTGCCGCCAGTACATTGTGTTTCATGATGATGAATCAGTTGTCTACTCTGGAGCCTCAGGAAACTGCACTGAGATCAAGGGAGAGTATGTTAACATTGTATCACATTTTTGGTATCAATGTAATTTAATAGATCCATATTTCAAGTGTGAAAATGCGACTGGAATTATCTTAAAGTTTTTACCAAAGCTTTATGATCTGCTTCATCTCAAAGTAAAATGCACCCTAAACCACAATTTACTGTTCTGCTATTTACATTAATATTCCTGTTGGCTACTACTATCATCTATCCAGTACATTGCTTTTAACAATAGCAAATTCCTGTTACGGTAACAGCTGCATTTCCACTCTAGTATCAACGCATTTATATGTAGATCACTTTACTAACATAATTACAAAAAATACCTACCCTTAAAGGTTGCTGAGTAAAGATTCACCCTCAGGAGAAATGAAAGCAGTGGTAAGGGAATGTTCTATCAAAGGAGAAGAAAAACAGTTTTTGGAGGTGAGCATAGGTAGCATTACATCTGGTATCCTGCTTATCCTGTCAATTTCTCTTTGTTTCCTCTCTGCACCTCTACATTCACCGTTGTCCATAATTTGATCATGTGAATTTGAATTATGAGCATTTTGAGTGACACCTTGTTCTATCTCTTTGGCCTTAACCTCCATGTCGTTTCCTTCAGATTTGGAGTAAAAACATTAAGATGAAGAGCATCAATCTCACAGCCCTGAAAAAACATGGCAAGGTCTATGAAGATGGTAAGATTAATATTTTTGTTCTTATTTTTATTATTATTATTATTTCTTTATTGGACATTGCACATTATGCATGTTCAAGCCATCATGTTCTCTGTCCATAGGGCAGTTTGGATGCCTTGTTTGGTCCCATTCAGAGACCCATCTTCTTTACGTGGCAGAAAGGAAAAGACCCAAGGCTGAGTCCTTCTTCCAGGTATAATTTACTGTGTCCTAATTGCTTGACGTGTTATGAAACCTGCGGTATTGAATCTGTATACTTTTTGATTGAGCATGTAAGACGATGGTTACGTATGTAACTGCGGTTTTATGAATTTCTACTGACCGCCAGAGCTTGGCAGTCACTCGGTCTTCTAGCGAGAAGATTGCCAGAGGTCACTTCCTGGGTGAACGTGCCTTTAGTACCGGGGCGGGGGCACACGTCACCCAGGTCACAGGTGACCTTGTTCAATCAAACACTCGACCTGCACATGCGTGCGATGGATATCCAGGTGCTTAACACACTGCCTCTGGCGGTCAGTAGAAATTAACTAGAAACAGCAGTTCTGGAAGTCCTGCATGAAAACTCATGGCTCATAAACGCTGGCTTACTTAAGGTTTTATGTCTACAAACTGTACCACTCTAGTTGCCATGTGTTGGCAATGTTAGGTCTACTGAAATCTGTCTTCTTTCCTGCTATTAGACAGAGTCACCAGAGTCGTCTTCAGCCGGTGATGAAGAGGACATTATGAAAGTAGAGAAGAAGGAGGCCACCAAAGTAAATATTCTTTTTATTAAACTCTCCAAAAATATTTCTAATACAAAACATAATCACATTCACAATACTAAGGATGGCACAATCCAGTTTTTTTCAGTACCGATGTGGATACAGATACCGGTACTTTGGGTATAGGCCAATTCTGTACCGATCTGATTCCAGTGTTAAATTAAGTTTTAAGTCAAGTTGCAAAGTAAATGACAGCCAATCTCTATTTTAGGACTTGGATGCATTTTAGAAAGCTGCTGCTGATAGTGTGGCCTGGGAAGGTTAGACATGGCTGATGCTTGATAGTAGACCTACGCCTGTAAATTAATTTCACTGGATTATCCACATGGATCGGTTACATCTGCCCTATTGTCACCTATACCGATCCAGCTATTGAGTCAGTGTCGGACCGATTTCCGATCTCAGTATCGTATCTGTGCCGTCCCCTGCACAATTCTCTCCTGCCATTTCAAAGTTAATGTAAGCGCTATTATTATCTATTCCTGCAGGGAGAGCAGTTTGTTTTCTATGAGGACTGGGGAGAGGCACTTGTCAGTAAGAGCTGCCCTGTGCTGTGTGTGTTGGACATTGAAGGAAGCAACATATCCGTTTTGGAGGGGGTGCCTGAGAACGTTTCACCTGGACAGGTTGTTCGCAAAGCGTGTCCTTTTTCATTCATTAGTTAACATTTTGATGAATGAATGAATCACGTGCATGTAAAGGTTTCTTCGTCAGCGCTGAGGACTTCTCTCTCTGTGCGTAGGCATTTTGGGCTCCGGGCGACACTGGCGTGGTGTTTGTGGGCTGGTGTCACGAACCATTCAGACTCGGCCTGACATTTTGTCCCAACAGGAGGTGGGCACTCATTACTAATAAGAGAGCATGGAAATGATGCGCAACCTGTGCAGAACTAAGACACGCATCCATTGTATTTGAATACAATTAACCTTCTCTCTTCCTCTTTTCTCTGTTGCCAGGTCATCATTGTTCTACGTAGATCTCACCGGTGGGGAATGTGGTGAGCATCTGCTGCTTTTCACTTCTCCAACAAATCTGAAAGTAGCCTCCGCTAACAGATGTACGATTCGTTACGTGTTTGGTCCCTTTAGCACAGCTGTCGCCGGGCAGCGGTGCGGTGTGCTCCCCCAGGCTGAGCCCAGACCAGTGTAGGATCGTCTACCTGGAGTGTGACGTCTACGGCCCCCACATGCAGTGCAGCCGCTTGTGTATGGTGAGGCGGTCAAAAGCACTTAGTAGCTAGTCCATAGGTAGAGCCCACTTTTTAATTGCCACTAAAGTAGACCTGTGCTGTTTATAAACACATTATAAAACTATATAATGAAAAGTACATTAACATAAAAACATGGACATGCTAATTGAGAGGCCATGGAGGAAATACAGGTTAGACTGATTGCAATGTGGCATTTCTCCCATTCCTGTAGTATGACTGGTACACCAAGAAGACCTCAGTAGTGGTGGATGTCGTGAAGAGGCCTGGGACGGGTACAGTAGTCATATCTGGCACCGCTCACTCGAACCCACAACTGTGTCCTATGTAATGTATGTATGCGTGTAAGGTGTGTGTTGGGCTATTACATTTACTGGGATATATTGTGTTTTGCATGGCTGCCCAGATGGTTTCACTGGTATCTACAGCAGCCAGTTGTCTCCTCAGTGCTGGTCAGCTGACAGCCAGCGCATTCTTATCGCCTGCCCTCAGCGCAGCCGCAAGGTACATCTGCTACCTGGCAGACCTGTTTTCCATTGAGAACATACACATTTTCCAAGGGTCTTTACTTTGTCCTTGGCTGTTTTTGCAAGAAAGGACAGATGGGAAATGAGTTGAACCATCTGTCAAGTGTCCCTATTAAAGATTGTGGTTTCCTGTAGGATCTGCTGATGGTGGATACAACTACAGGAAGCGTAACGTCTCTGACTTCTAGTGAGTCAGCTGTTACACTGTTTTGTTAACTATTAAGTAATGTTAAATGAATCGTTCTGTCTGGGTCTGATGCTGTTCTTTATTGGCCTGTAGAGTCTGACATGGGGAACTGGTGTCTGCTGAGCATAGTGAGAGATCTTATGGTCGTCAGCTGCTCTTCTCCCAACTGTCCTCCCACTCTGGTAGGTTTTTAAAATGTAACTCCACCTTTCAATTGTGTTTTTATTTTTTTTAGAGCTATAAACGGACTAATACGACTGCGTTGTGATGAGTGTGTATGAATGTCATATTGCATTGAATATGCGTGAGGCACGCGCCATAAATGACATCTGTCATGCTTAACTGCTGAATTAAGCAGAATTACAGCATAAAATATTCCTTTTGCTGTGAGAAGTACATAAACATCCCTTTTTTAAATTTCGCATTACTAGTCACTTCACGTTTGTGCACTTCTCTTTAGAGGCTGGTATGTTTTTAAGAATAGGCATTGCAGTTTGCATTAATCGCTGAAGCATAATTGAAAAATGTAATATTCCTGTTGTTTTGAGAAGATCTGTAACCTCTCTTCTAAAATTGACATGTCATGTTTGTAATGGGCAGGCAATATTTTAAGAATAGGCATTGCCTAGTTGGCATTCTTAGCCCAATTGCTGAAACAGAAATGTACCTCCCGTTCTAAAATAAATGTGTAATGTGCAATTCTCTCTTTAGATGTTTATTAAAATAGGTTAGATGATCCGTTGTTCTACTTTTAATAAAACAAGGAGAGAAATGGCTTTGATTTAGTAACTTTGTAATTCCAAACTGGTGAAAAGCAACATCGATTTTGATTTATTTTTAGGAAAATATCTGTATGTACAAGGCTACACTACGCATCGGGGCTTTTCTTTAGCGGGCATGCGGACAGTTGGCCCTGTGCTGGCTCTTTGTCCATGAAAGTGACACCAAGCAAGAGTAGGCCTACATCCAGTATTCCTTGAAAAGTTATAAACTGCAACAGCAGGGCTATACCATAGACCACAGACCAGGGCTATTCAATTCCAGTCCTGGAGGGCTGCTGCCCTGCAAGTTTTAGATGTATCCCTGCTCCAACACACCTGTTGTTAGCCCTGCCATAGACTATATATAAATGGACAAACCCTCCGTGACGTCACCCATAGCTTTTCTCAAGAACGTATTTGAGCACCGCGCTGTGCTGGCTCTGGCCATCGTCATCATTGCAGTACTGCACGCCGCCTGTAACGCCTCCCTATGCAGTAGAATTGGGGGGGGGGGAGGAATGATGCATGCTAATATAACTGATTCCCATTTTATTTACTGTGTTTAGAGGGTGGGATTCCTCCCAGCCAATGGTTTCCAGGAAGAGGTGGCCTGGGTTACTCTGGAGGAGTCTGAGAGGCAGGCAGACATCGATTGGCAGATCCTGACTTTCACCCCTCCAGCAGACCAGGACAATAACCAATACCGTAAGCATATATGCTTCTGTCCTTTTCTAAGGCTTTTCTTTGTCTACAGCTGTCAAAGATGAAAATTATTCATATAATGTCAAAAATGGAGATGGGGGGGGGGGGGGGGAGCATTTTACTAGGAAGTGGACATTCACCCATTATTGAGTGTCCTTTGTTATAGCTGGCCTGGACTTTGAAGCACTTCTGCTCAAACCAAAGGAGGTAGAAGATGGAGTAAAATTGCCTCTCATTGTGATTCCTCACGGTTAGTGACTCTCATTATGACATGTATTAAAGCAGTGTTTGAGTGGTTTCCTGTGAATTGATACTCATTTAGCCAAATACAATACACTTGAGCTTTTCTTTGATATATTTCTTATATATAAATATCAGTAGGTATCAATACTTATCTGTAGCCTGTATAACCTTATTTTATCCAGGTGGACCTCATTCAGTGATTGTAGCCGACTGGCTTCTCTCTTCTTCTGTGCTTTGTAGGATGGGCTTTGCTGTATTATTGGGTGAGTTCTGGGTTTTAAGTAAAGGTATTTTTGTTGTATATTTAAACCATGTCATGGTTTAATCGAGTAATAGATTGTTGGTCTGTGTTAAAGTATACAGTATGAGCTTCATAGTCTGTTTAAAAATATATATGCAGGTTTTCATTAATGTCCAATTCATTGATTCAGTAAACTACCGAGGCTCTACTGGCTATGGACAGGACAGCATATTGTCTTTGCCTGGCAATGTGGGCACCCAGGATGTCAAGGATGTTCAAGTGAGAAACTGTTAATGTCTATTTTCTGTAAAAAATAACTTGCACCTGTGACAAACCCTAACTACAACGTGGGAGGAAACATGTTTCTGTTTCAGATTAACTTGTGTTTTATCTGACCTTTATGGTTGTAGTCATTGTTTTTACTTCAGACTTTCCTTGCTTTGTTTCTGCCCATTATTCTCATACCCCTCAAATATGAACTTCATATTATGAACTTCATATTTGAATATCAACCCCTCTATTCACACCTCTGCCCCCTTACTTTCAGTTTGCTGTTGAGACTGTCCTGAATTCGGAGACCTTTGATAAACATAAGGTGGCAGTTTGCGGAGGCTCCCATGGTGGTTTTCTAGCCTGTCATCTGATTGGCCAATACCCCGGGTACTACCGGGCCTGTGTAGCTCGGAATCCTGTGACAAATCTGGCATCTATGATCGGCAGCACAGACATCCCCGACTGGTACGTCAGCTGAGATACAAACACACATTTACATCTATTTACTGTTTGCTGCAATTCACTCACAACCACACATCCGAGGTACTGTACGGTAATGGTGTTTGAGAGCTGGCATTTCCTACTGATAACTGTGGGGGGGTAGGGGGTTGATAAAGGGCATCTGTTTGCTTCACTGCAGGGATATGAAGGATTCAATAATGCTCATGTGCACGTGCGCACATTGTGGAGAACACTTGGGGAGAACACTTCAGAGCAACTCGACGCATATCGATTGTGCTCACGTGTTACCTGTAATGTTTGCAGGTGCATGGTGGAGGCTGGCTATGACTACAGTACAAACTGTCTACCTGAACCTGCTATCTGGGAGCAGATGCTGAATAAGTCTCCGATCAGACACGTCACACAGGTCTGTGTCTGTGTGTGTGTGTGCGCGCAAGTGCAAGTGCCTTAAAGCCAGTTTACCAGTCAGTTTGATAAATTCCCAGGTGAAGACGCCGGTATTGATGACCTTGGGGGAAGATGACAAGCGTGTCCCTAACAAGCAGGGCATTGAGTACTACCGAGCTCTGAAGGCCCTGCAAGTCCCAGTCCGGTAAGAGACTTGTAGCAAAAAATGGTTCTCAAACTGTGCTGGGATTCCCCATGGTAATAGTAGTTGTATCAATGCAATGATGTAATACTATATTTATATTTTATTTATTTTGCCCCATGATTTTCTGTGTGTGTGTTGTTTGGCTGTAAGATATTTACTTTATATTTTTAATTGTGTTTTTATGTTTTATTTTAGGCTGCTATGGTACCCAGGGAACAACCATTCACTCTCTAAGGTTGACGCGGAGTCAGATGGTTTCATGAACATTGCTCTTTGGGTGACTCAGCACCTGTGTCAGTGATGGTGCTCGGATACACACTATGCGTGCAATAATGCAGAACATTATTCTGTGTACAGCATCATTTTCATTTTAAAATGCAGTGAGGCCAAAGCATTCCTATTACTGTCCAACAGAGATGTACTTTAGTAACTACTAACTAATCTATGACTAAGTAAATGTCTATGGTTCATTCATTTCCAGCAGAACAAGGATGATTGTCTGTTATCTTCCAGGAAGTTTAAACACTATTTTAGGTGGTATTTTTAAGTGTCTGTTTTCAGAACAAACAATAAAGGGCTTTTCTGTGCATGTGATCACAATATTTAAAACAAATATATTGATTATAAAATGATTGTTGTATTACAATAGGACTGACACAAAGTATGTTGCTTTGATGGTATTTTCGAAATATTTAGGACCCTGTCTAAAGTTACAATGTCGACAAACGGCGCAGAGCAGCGTCTGCTAGTTTCAGACCACAGTTTCAGACTGTCCAGTGCGCCTGTATTTTAAGGGAATGGAAGCATACACTGTATTATTTGTAACCTATGTTACGCCCAAACCACACTAGTCATGAATAATCAATACAGTAGCCTACAGCCCTTTTTGACCATGCGCTTTGACCGTTTTATTCCGTGGATGTTTATCAGCCCAAATAACTTCGCGCATTAGACCTTACTGTATGCTTTTGTCGTTAAAATAGGGCCGTTGTAGTTTCAGATTCGTCACGAGCATTTTACAGCTGACTATTGCTTCATTACTTTCATGTCCAGACTATATATATATATGGGTCTAGTTATGGAATATTCTTGTTTTTTTTTTTACACAATCTTCTTAACTGTCGGAGACGTCATCTGAATAGCCTACCGCGGTTAATATGGTAAGATAGGAAACTAACAATATCCAGTCCGCATGTAATTTTGACTTTGATACATTATATATGATTTTATGGCATTTATGTATCTAATCTAACTATCATGTGTACGAGGTCTGCATTACATGAGTGTTTGACTGTCAAGATGTAGGCCTAGGCCTGTACTAGAATACAATATTTTCTAACGTGGCAACATTAGATGCTGAATTGCTTTTATTGGCGGACAAAGAAAACTGCAGTTGCTTCAATGTAGTGTGTAGTCTAATTGCGAGGTTGCGATATCTGTGAACAAAGGTTAGGCAACCAATCTCCCAATACAACTTAAAATGTACCAGCTGTAAATAAAAATGTTGTTAATTACATCAGAAAATAAATACCAATTAGACTAGTTTTATACTTTTAACGTTTTTCTACTGACAATTAACAAACTACAATTAAGCCTAACCCTAGCATGCATGATTATTGCTAAATTAAAATTAAGTTATTTTTCTCTGTCTCCAATTGCTTCTCAGGCTGAGATTCTCTGTGTCCTGGTAATGCTTTGTCAGCTTCTGTTGGTGAGAACAAGAAATCCCATGTACTTCCCTTGTGAAAATGATGTGAATGGCACTGCGGTAGACTGCTCTTACAGAGCACTCAACTTTGTCCCTGCCATCAGGTCTACCACCGTTGTTTCCCTCAATTTAAGTGCTACTAAGATACAGAGACTGAAAGCGTATGCTTTTTCTGATATCCCCAATCTTCAGACTCTGAAAATAATGGGAAACTGTTTATCAAGTGTCCTGAGATCTTTGGATTACATTACATGCAAAATGGATATTGATCACGATGCCTTCAAGGGTCTGGTGAAACTTCATTCATTACATCTATCAGGCAACAGCCTCACTTCTCTACCATGGTTCCCTGAAAGCCTGAGGATTCTGGATCTAGAATATAACCATATTTTCAACATAATACACACTATAAAAACCCCAAATCTAGTCCAACTCCTCCTAAGTAAAAACTGTTATAATGCAAACCCTTGCTACGAGTCTTTTTACATCAGTGAAGCTGTTCTAAGGGATCTCCCCAAGCTCAAAAATCTTACTCTGGGATACAATAATTTGACATCCATCCCCAGGGGGCTACCGCCCTCACTGGAAGCACTGGATTTAAGAGAGAATACAATAACTGAGGTTTTAGAAGGTGCATTTGCCAACCTTACTCAACTCAAAGATCTCAATTTGGAGTGGAATTGTCAGCGTTGTGATCATGCAGCTCGACCCTGCTTTCCCTGCCCCAACAATGACTCGCTCCACCTACATGCAAACTCATTCTATGCTGAGAATAGTTTGATTTACTACCTGAGTTTGAGGGGAAACTCGCTGCGTAATATTCCAGAAGGTCTCTTTCGCCCTTTGAGAAATTTGCAGCGATTAGACCTCTCTGACAATTTACTGGCCTATGCCATTCGTAATGGCACCTTCTTTTCAGAGTTAGAAAACCTGACATGGATCAGCCTAATTTATAACTATGAACCTTTGAGGACATTTCCTGAGCTCGTACTTTCACCACATCTTAGCGATGTCTCTCATCTAAAATATATTTTGCTGAGTGGGAATTTTTTCCATGCAATTTCAATGCAAAGTTTTGAGGTTCTGTCCAAACTTAATCAGCTGGAGTATCTAGAGCTGCGAATGAATTTCATTGCCTCTTGTAACATGAGTGCTTTCAGAAAGTTTAGTTCACTTATAAATGTTGACCTTTCCCAGAACATGTTGAACTTCCTGCCATATTCCATTCAATCTGCCAAATATGCTTTGCAACAAAGTTGGGAGAATCAGGATATGTTTTCATTTTATGATTTCCCAGATCCAACCTTAATGCAAATGTATCTATGGGATATTGACCATTCACACTGGGAATCTACTGATATTAACATGTTGGGAATATTTGAATATAGTGTGTCAAATATTCCAACTATATGGGACTTTAGAAAAAAAATATGTCTACATAATTTGACATTTGACCTTTCTCAAAATGACATTCTCTTCCTTAACAAAAATGTATTTGTAGGTATGGAAAAAGCTGTTTGTTTGGACATTTCAAGCAATTACATGAGCCAGACTTTGAAGGGTGGAGTATTTCAGAACATGAAAAATCTTGTGTATCTTGACATGTCATACAATAGAATTGACCTTTACTATAGAGAGGCTTTCAGTGAACTTAACTCTACTCTAAAAGTATTGGACCTTAGTCACAATCAGTTTCATTTCCTTTTGAAGGGCATGGGTCATCGATTTGAGTTCATCACACGTCTCTCCCAGTTAGAAGTCTTAAGTTTGGCAAATAATGGCATTGGGATGAGAATAGATGCGCAATTGAAAAGTAGATCTTTAAAATATCTCTATTTCTCTGGAAATCACCTGGATACCATGTGGGACTTCAGCGGTGACAAATATATCAATTTTTTTCAGGAATTGACTAACTTGATCTACTTGGACATATCTCACAATGAGCTGAACTCAATCTCCCCAGATATACTTTGTAACCTGCCAAAGAGCATTGAAGCACTAAGCATTAGTAATAATAATCTGAAATATTTTCCCTGGCAGAACATCACTGCACTGCGAAATCTGCAGCACCTCAACCTCAGCCAAAACCATCTGTCATATATACCTAACATAGTAATTGAATTTGGATCAGATTTTGCTCTTTTAGACCTCAGTCACAACAAGATATTATATCTTCCTGAAAACTTTTTAAGTGAGGCCAAATCCCTGCAATTTCTTTATCTCCACTACAATAGTCTCAAACAATTAGGCAACCAGTCTCTTCCAGCCCCATGGAAAAACAGCAGTGTTTCTAATGTACTCACCCTACATGAAAATCCATTTAAATGTTACTGCGATAATTCTGTGTTTGTAGACTTCCTTCGAACAACTCCTTTGCAGATCCCTAAACTCACTACAGGTATTCACTGTGAGTTTCCTGAGTCCCTGCAGGGCAAGAGCGTGCTATCTATAGATCGGCGTTCCTGCCAGGAGATTTATGGCAGCTTAGCCTTTCTCTTTAGTTCTTTCTTGGCTGTGGCATTTACAGTTCTGCCACTGTTGAAGCATCTATATGGCTGGGATCTGTGGTACTGCTTGCAGGTTCTCTGGGCAGGACATAAAGGTTACTTCCAGCTGCCTGGCAGTGACTCCCACAAGCAATACGATGCTTTTGTAGTATTTGACACGGAGAATCAGTCTGTGAGGGACTGGGTCTACAACGAGTTGACTGTCCAGCTGGAAGATTCAGGTCATCGGAGGTTCTCCCTCTGTTTGGAAGAGAGGGACTGGATTCCTGGTACATCCTGCATTGAGAACCTTCACAGCGCTGTGCACAGCAGTGTGAAGACGGTGTTCGTGCTGTCTGGTGGTGCCGCAGCAGTGACTGGGGTGATACGTCAGGCTTTTTTCATGGTTCAGCAGAGGCTGCTGGACGAAAAGGTCTGTAATGAATACTGGCATTTTGTTATAAACAGAGATACTGGAATAATAACAAGATGGAGCATTGTAATGCATTTCAATGGAACACTTCTGGTCTGTGTGTGTGTCACCAATGGTATTTTGGTGTTTAGGCTGGCGTACACAGTGCCCATACAACTATACAAGTCAATTTACCCCAATACAGTTTACTGCCAAAATACCATTGTGGCCTTAGATTTATTGCAGGTACTTGGGAATTCATGTAAAATACTCAACATACCCATTAAAACCCCCAGAGAGAAATAATGGGCAATAGTATGATGAAATTGCCTTGCGTGGAATGCTGGGTTTTCCTATCCTATTATAATCCCCCGCCCCCCCACCACCACTTTTAAAGAGACAAACCTGCCTATGTTAAGCCCTCTCTGTTATTGTTATTTCAGTCTCTCTGGCTAATATGTTTTAATTAATATGCTTTGTTCAATAAGAGGTGGTTTCGGATATGATGGCTAATATTTGACTCTTTCTAAAAACAAAGGTGGATGTAGCTGTGTTAGTTCTGCTGGATGAGGTCTTTCCTAAACTGAAGTACCTTCAGCTGAGGAGGCGGTTATGCAGGAAATCAGTGATGTCCTGGCCAAGGAACCCAAGGGCACAGCCGCTATTCTGGAATAAATTTAGAATGGCTTTATCTTCAGATAACCTTCGGTTTTATGACAACAACATGAGTGAAAGTTTCGTATGAAATATCTCCTGTTCTTATTTTGGGCATAATTTGTAACACTTTTTTATTCTTTATATTCATTTGACTGATAATTAGATGGCTAATTTCATTACTGAGTTTGTTTCAAATGTATGTAACTTTTTTTTAAATAATTATAAAAATAGGCCTATATCTTTTTTATATATTGATATTTCATATAGTAGTCTGTTTTTTGCATGTCTGACTAGTGTGCATTCTACCACACAATACATTTCTTCTTTTGATAAGATTAAACAAACTCTTACCTACAGTTATAGCCTATATACATTATTTTCCATTACTATCTATGATTTTGAGAAGTGAACTTAACTCTCAGAAGAAAGCTTTATTTTAAGTGAAATAGACTAATATAATTTGTAAAGAAACCGTTTCAATTCATAGGATAGTGTACTAACTGTAGATTACATTTTTCCCACATCAACCTATCTTGGTGCTGTTTTAATGTGTATAACAGCATTAGTTTTATGCTAATTATAAGTAGGAGCAGGTAGAGATGTTTGTGTAAGGCAGTGACGTGTGGTCAGGTGCGGCAGAGGAGGCAGTGCGTTCCGTGTCATAAAATGTAAAAAAAACAAAATGATTAAAAATAAATACATAAATATTTGTCCACTGATCCGTGATAAAAATTGAATTATTGCATGATTACAGTCATTTCCAATTATTTTCATAGTCAATGGCTCACCTCCTCGCTGCCTCCGTTCGCAAGTTTCCCCGTATTTGGTTGAACAGGAGAATACACACATTCAGCGACATTGACTATAAAAATAATTGGAAATGACTGGAATCATGCAATAATTCAAGTTTGATCACGGAGCAGTGGACAAATAGTTATGTATTTATTTTTAATCTTTTTTTTAATTTTTTTTACGTTTTATGACACAGGGGAGGCACTGCCTCCTCTGCCGCACCTGACCGCACGTCACTGGTGTAAGGTGTTGATGAACTTGTTAGCAATATGACGGCATGCTTCGTTCACTGAGCTCACAGCCGCGCTGATGGCATATGCTCGCGCTCGTAGAGAGTTGCGCGTTCACGAGGCCTGATAGTAGGACAGGTCAGGAAATAATGCTGAGCCGCTGATATCGTGGGGATTGTGCCGGGGTTGGAATGGGAGAAAGCAGCGTTTCATGTTGATGGAGTGCGTCCTGGCTGTTCAAGAAGGTAGGAGCCGACTGTTTGAGCACACCTGTAGGTCTGCTCATAGCGTTCATTATTAGTATTGAAACAAATTAAACTGCAACCTCTCACTTTGTGTGCCAGCCTATCTTATGTAATGTATCAACTCTCATTGTCTTATGCATATCAGAAAAAAAGAAAAAACCCTCTAACGTTGATCGATGTAGATAGAATATTTAGGCTACTGTACATCACGTGCACGATCGATATATTTAAAAATAGGCAATTTCGTCAATATTTTGCTGGCAAGGCTGTTGCTTTGCACACTATCGCACATGTAGCCTACTAGCCTTAATTAATAAAACCAAGATTTAGGTAGGCTATAGGCTACTCGAGTTTTCACAAACCAGCAACAGCTGTCTACGGTACCGGTATAACTCAAACAATAACCTACGGAGCCTCTGCTCTGTATTCTTTTATGACTAAAATCATCGACAAAAAATTGGGATTTCGCCTCAAACGATTACAGCCCTTGTGGTTCGTATAGGTAGCCTACTAGAGATGCGTAAACTTTGTACGGTACCGTGCATCGAAACTGCATAATTTACCACAAGTGAAAACGAAAACATAGGCACATTAAACATGCAAGCTAGTGTAGCATTTTCATGGACGAAATGTAGACAGTTTGGAATCCTTACGACTTGATATCCTTTTTTTCTTTTCGTTTTTTTAATTTAAATATCATAGGCTACATAATTCACCGTTCATGATTCTAAACGTTTACAGTGATCTTTTGCTTGCTGCTGAGCTTACTTAATTCATTTTATGTCAAAGCTACAGATGGATAAGGGATTGACAGTTGATGTATGATTGACAAGCACATTTAACCAATCTCTTAGTTATATTCCTTGTAGTGACTGCCGCCATCCAATCCTTATGGATTAGAGGAGGGTTTATCAATTGGATTTGCATCTGCTTTGAGGACGGTCCCAAGGTCTGATCCATGAACTTGGCAGACCTTCGACATCATTTTTAACAACAAAAATCATAATGACAGATTTGTATTTGCCATAGCGAAGTGCTCTTAATTTTTTTTTAAATGCTACCATTGCCTACATCCATTTGAATGTAAGGCTTGGACCTTTATTCTTATATTAGAAATGTCTCAGATTTACTTGTAGACTACCAAATGTTGGTAGAGCTGTCCATGGTGCTGAAATTGCAAGTCAGATGGTAATTTAGCACCAGGAACTTGTTGTTAACCATACAACCTGTCTGTCTATTTCACCAGTATTAAATAAACTAGACATAAGAATAAGCATAGCAGGCTGTCGTTAGTGAAATTCAGTGTCACTTTTTGTGATATCTGAAGTTTTGTGTTTTTCATAAATTACAGTTAACTACTTTTTCTAGATTCCGTGATGAGCTTCTTCATAACTGAGATCACCATACTACCACCCTGTCTTTCATGGAACCCTGGAACTCACAAATATGTGTACAATAAATTACCAGGACCACTCAATATTCACATTTTAGCCTATACAGTCTGCTTGTAATTATGTCCAGTCAGTTTCCTGCAGGCCAGGCTGCAGCCATGCACTGACTAAAACGGATTGGCCTTTAACACATCACAAAAGGCACATGGGCATACTCTCACCTCGATCAGTTCACGCTCAGCCTCCACCCACTGCCACATAAGCCATGCCATTAAACATTAGAGCCAAGCCTGCACAGAGCAAGCTGTCTGCTGCTTCCAGGAGCCGGGGGCAACACGTTGATGGCAGCTCATCTCATTCACGCTATGCCAAACCCCCTAAGCAGGGGAAGGGCAAACAGTCTGTGAGCTCTGCACCGGGAACTCGCTCTGGCCTTGAACCAGGCTCGGTCTCATTGGGTGGCTCTGCACCTGGAACAAAACTAGCGGGAGGTCAAGGGTCAGCTTCACGGCTAGTGTCAAAGTTCAAAGCTGGTGCAACAGCGGGCAAAGGAGCAATCAGCGAGTCCGCAACAGCGCCCGGCGGTAAAACCTTGTCTATGGAGAACATCCAGTCTTTGAGTGCTGCCTACGCTACGTCTGGAACCATGTACCCCAATGAACGGGACACGTTGGAGCCTTCGGGGGGATACCCTAAAGGCACCATGACATTGGGTAGGACCACCAGTCGGCCCTTCCACACTGGCCGCCCTACAGCCATGGGCAGCAGCCCAAACATCACCTCCTCTGGTCTGCCGCACCTGGCTGACCCCTGTGAAGACCAAGTGCACCACCTGCGCCCACGAGGGCCAACCGGCTTCAGGCGCCAGCCTGGGAGACGTGGCGATGGGCCGGACACGGATCAGCATGGGCAGGGGTCTACACCAGACCTCCAGGCTCAGCTGCGGGACCTCCAGAGAGAGAACGAGGCCCTGAGAAGGGAGATGGACGCAGGGAAGGATGGTAAGATGGGCTCCAGCGGGAACAGCGTGTGGAGCGCAGAGGGGAAGAAGGACAAATGGCCCAGACGAGAGGACCAGCACAAGGCTAGCCAGGAAGACAGCCAGGTGAGAATAACACAGTGTTATAACAAGATGGAGCACGGTAATGCATTTCAATGGAAGCAAAAATGGAAGGCATTAAGGCAGGGGTAGTCATTCTAGAGAACGATTGCTAACTTTGAGCTAAAATCCAAACTCCCTCCAAGCTCCCTCACAAGCTCCGCCCCACAAATTAAAATGAATTGCAAGGCCATTGTTGTCAGCGGTGTTTACCACTTTGTTTATGTTTCTATTTACAGAGCTACAGTAGGGCTGTGTAGAAGTACAGTGCCTGATTCTTTTTCCAGCATGCACAGAGAGTGAACTAGTGAAATGCAAAGTGATATTTGGTAAATTTTAGAAAAAGTTTATTATACAACCAGTTTACGTGCTTGAATGGCCTGAAACAAAGTCAATTTACCCCAAAACAGTTTACTGCACAAATGCCACTGTGGCCTCAGATTGATCGTAGGTACATGCAAAACAATGTAATATACTCGAAATTTTTTTTCTTTATATGTTTCTCTTATATTAAATTATAATTGTGAATGTCAACATTGGCTGTAGTCATCAGCGGTCATGGTTCCCCATTTAACTCGCCTACTGTAACAAGCTCTTCTGCATTCCCCACAAAATGTTCTGCACCTCCAAGGGTGTGTCTACATAATGGCCTTCAATTCTGTTTGGACAAGAAAGACTGTGCCTGACTCAGTGCTGTTTGTTTCCATGGGAACATGAACCTATAGTGACAAGCGTGCTAGGTGGCTTTATAAAGAGTCTCAGCAAAGGTATACTAGATTGTGGTTTTGTTGATATTATGTTATGGGTGCATGTCTGACTGTGTGTCCTTATGTCTGTCTATGTTGCCAAGCTGCTTCCTATCACCTCCACATCACCTTTGAGAGATAGAACTCGGATATTATGTCATTATAATTATTATAATTTTTTGTACCTTTTGAAAACTTTCACTTTGCTTTCCACCATCTAACCAGCCACATCTGCATTCATATTTATAGCACTGCTCATCTCACAATGACACACACACAAGCTGTTTAATTTGACTCACTTTAGTAGATTGGAAAACAGAGATTTCATGCCCTCAGGAGTTTACTCAAGTGCTGTTCTTAATAGAGTAGCTGTTAATACACACCCCTCCGAGTGCCTGAATTCAGCTAACCTACTTTAGCCTCTGTTGCTAACCACATGTCCTGTAGTCACCATATCATTTAGCACCACCAGCAACAGGCTCTAGACAACACACTTACTGGTTGGCTTTGTTAGCAGTACTAGTACAGTGTCATAATAAGGCTAAACTTGTAAGCTAATACAGTACACTTAAATTCAGTGAGTATCTACTCACGGTGTGGTAGCTGCTGGCTCTGTGTGTGTGCTCGCTGAAAGAATAATTTGGTGTTTCTACATGGCTCTGTCACCAATTATCAAAAAGATTTCAGGGCTTGTGTAGACTACTGAATCTCTCTTTCTCTTTTTGCTATCTCGCTGTTGCTCTCTCCAGCAGATAATAAAACCATTCTTAAAGAGAACAAATACAAATAAAACAACAATTTTGAAGCAATATTTCAATGATCATTAAAACAATTAGTGAAATACAAGGCAGATAATTGAGTGCATCACACACTCAGACTCTCAAACAACACATTAATATCCTCTCTGCCTCAAGGACAAAGTGGATATTGATATGGGAGCTTTTCTGCCCTCATTGATCTTTCATTAAACAACTTCTCTGCCTCCGCTCCTTCCAGTCCAAGTGTGGTGTTTATAGCCTACATCACACACACATAACAATATCATTCTGTCCCTATTCCCTAATATTCCCTAATATTTAGCTGTTACATGAGGAAAAGTCTCTGGGAACCATCACCTTATCGTGGTGGAGAGGTTTGTGTGTCCCTATGATCCTGAGAGCTGTGTTGTCTGGTGCCTTGTGCTCCTGGTAGGGTCTCCCAAGGCAAAGTGGTCTCAGGGGAGGGGCCAGACAAAGAATGGTTCAGAA
>JAODTR010004478.1:0-12035 GCA_025399935.1 Amblyopsis rosae | reverse complement strand
TTAGAGTAATATATATGGCTTAAGGCCATCTAACACAAAGTATAACATAAATTGGTTAAGATATATAAAAGCAATAAAATACAAATAAATTATCCAACATAGACATTTAAAAATGTTTTTATTGAAATGTACAATTACAAAAATGTATTTCTCATGTGCTCTTCATATTAGTGTATATGCATATTGTGGGACAAAATGTGGGCTACTCAAATTTGATAATTTTGATAGTTATTGGAAAATGAACATGTTTAGCTTGTTTTATGAACTGTGTAGCTATGAATGTACATCTATTAGACTATTAATTATAAAATGTAAGCAATGACAGACCTGAAAAGTGCAGCAAATTGTTTCAGCTGCAAAATGGTAGTTAACTGCCGTTTTCTGAGCTAGTCGCGCTCTGACAACGTAGTATGTCTAACAATAACCATACTTTTTTCTCAAGCCTTTCCTAGTGGGCTGGAAAATTGGGTGCTTGCGTAGTATGTAGTGCATAGTATGTAGTTTCGAACGCAGCCCATGGATTTAGACACTCGCTGTGAAATGCTCTTTTTGGCAGCGCAATTCAGCCTAAGTGATCTACTTTGAATACCGGAAGAGCAGTTGCAAGATCCCCCTGATGCCCCCATGTTAAAAAACGCAGCTGGAAACCCTCCCGGATGCCCGTATGGTAGACAAAACATGATAAAGTGCCCTCTAAGGTGCCCCTTGTGAGGAAATGTGGTAAAGTGCCCTCTAAGGTGCCCTTATGTGTGAGGAAATGTGGTAAAGTGCACACTGAGGTGCCCTTATGTGTGAGGAAATGTGGTAAAGTGCACTCTGAGGTGCCCTTATGTGTAAGGAAATGTGGTAAAGTGCCCTTATGTGTGAGGAAATGTGGTAAAGTGCCCGTATGGTAGTTTAAACATGATGTGCCCTTTAAGGTGCCCTTATGTGTGAGGAGATGTGGTAAAGTGCCCCAATATGAAGAGAAAAGTGATCAACTGCCCTATGGGCACCCTTCCAGTGGATGAAATGTGATTAAGTGTCCAACTGGGTGCCCTTCCAATTTTCTATATTAGGTTGGCTTCTATGTGCGAGACATTGTACCATCATGAGATGCCTCTATAGTGAAAAATGCTCTCCTCTCTTCCGCCCGCGTCTCATATAGCCTGAGTCCGCCACTGGTTGCATTCAAACTTTTACTCTTACACGCTACTACCCACCTAGTTTATAATTGTAAACGAAAACGAACAAAATAATATAAACTAGATGGAAAAAAATAATTAAAAGTCATTAATTGAAATAAAAATAAAAACGAGGCATTACAGAAAAACGATAACTAAAACTGTATTGTCTGGTGGCCAAACCAGCTATAATAAAATACAATGATAGAGTAAATGTCCTTAGTTTTAGTCTGTCTAAAATGATATGGTGTTTTTGTTGAGTTTTTATCAACACTACGTTTTGAGGGCTGACGTTGGTTGTGTATTTATTGTAGCAATCCACACGTGTCGAAACATGTATACGTGCGTTGTACACGAAAGATGATAACATACAGGCGTTTCCAAATATCTAGGTTACATATAAAATATATAATAAATAAAATAAATAAAAATAAAAACTAATGAAAAATGCAAAACTATTATAACGTTGCTACCCACCTCTAGTTGTTATGTCCAATCGACTGACGGACGGACAGACAGCAATAATTTTGGAGAGGTGCAGGTCAGCCTTGGCGTACCCTACACCGTAGGCTACGGCGTAGGTTAGGCCCTATCTGTAAAATCCAATTGTCTAACTAAATTTAAAAATTTTAAAAACATCAGACAGAATTGGACTTGTTAGAAGAGTATACTTTATTCTCATGCATTGAAACAAAGTACACTTCGTTACCAGTGATTATATGGTAATATTGTGTGGATAATGGCTCTTTTCAGACATCTTGAATTACACATAGGCAGCAATGTTTATTTATGTAATCTTTATTAGATATTGCAAATAACATATGGTACATTTCTTGTGTTTAACATTATTTATTGTACATAGATAGGTGGCATTCTGGACGGGTTCTGGTGGTCATTAGTGGCCCTGAAAGAGAAATGTGATTATGTCTCAGATGTTATTTGGTCGATTGAAATGTGTTCTGTTTAATTGTAAGAACATCTGTGTGGTAATAAGATTAATTGTGGGCTAGCACATTCATTTGGCAAACAGTATTTAGTTGTTTTATATAAACATTTACCTGTATTGTTCTGTTTGGTCCAGGGTGTTCGGCCAAAAGATTCCCCAGTAGATGGGACACCAATATAAATGTTCCAGGAGGGACCAAGTGGTCGGATAGGGGAGGGGGGTTAGTAGTTCTAAGGGTTAAGGGATATTTATTGGAAATATGTTTGGCTGTGGACAGTATAGGTGTGTGTGTGTGTGTGTTTGTGTGTGTGCGTGTATATATATATATATTAATGTAATGTTAATCAAATGGCAAATAGTCTATGTTAATATACAATATGTGGTGATGCACGGTTAAACTCCTATTAATGGAACATCCCAATCAGGGACCCAGTATATAGAGGTTTCAGAAATGTTTGGGGAGGAGCTGGCTGTGTTGCTATCATGCTGCCATTGCTGTGTCAAGGTTTATAGATGTAATAAATTCTTTCTATTTTTTGGTACATCTTGCCCTGGCCTTTATTTGTTACTGCATTCTCCAGCCGCTAAACGGTCATTCTAACATGCATCAAATACTGTGTTGATTTTATTATCCAAGTAAAGGTAAAGGTGCTTTTATTGTCACATACATGTAGAGAAAATTGTTCTCTGCATTTAACCCATCCTTCAAGGGAGCAGTGGGCAGCTACTGTGCAGTGCCTGGGGACCAACTCCAGATATATTCCAGTGTCTCTGACTGGAGAGAGTGAACCTGACATGTTTGTTTGGAGTAGGAGTGAGAACGTTGCACTTTTACTATATTATACAAAGTCATTGTTCTTTTCAGAGGCCTTTTATTGAGCTTGGGGCTCAACTAGCTCTTCTGGATGGCTGCAGATCCTGCTTCATGCTTGGAATCACTCTCTGATGACAGGATATCCTTTTCAGTTTGTTGTGGATCAGCTGCGTCCATTCTTTTTCCGTCCTCTCTTCTCTTACTCTGCATGATCTGTTTTCTGTCCATCCTCCACAATGAAAAGATTCCTCAGAGAGTCTGTCATCTGTTCCCTCATCTCATCCTCTGACTCCTCAAAATTCCTGAGGAAAATTAGGAAATAAAATTGATATTCTGCAGCAAATCAATTTCCCCAGAGGGAAAAATAAAGTATCTATCAAATTAAAGACAAGATATACTATATAGTAACATGAATGCTTAGTCCAACAACTGAACAACTTTATTCCTCAATAATTTAACCCAAAGTCATACAAATTAAACTAAACTAACGAAAACATTTTACACAGATCACGCTGTGGACATACAGTTATTGAATTGCTCTTAAAAGGGACCCCCTCACCCCATACTCCCGTAGCACCTCCCACAGTAACTCCCGGGGGACCCGGTCATACACCTTCTCCAGATCCACAAATCACATGTGTGGAAGAGCATACTCCCAGGCCCCCTCCAGGATCCTTGCAAGAGTAAAGAGCTGGTCCATTGTTCCACGACCAGGACGAAATCCGCATTGTTGTTCTTCAATCTGAGGTTCGACAATCAGCCAAACCCTCCTCTCCAGCACCTTGGAGTAGACTTTACCAGGGAGTCTGAGTAATGTGATACCCCTGTAATTATACACTCTCTAGTCCCTACCCTAGGCTGCCACTCCTTCCAACGTCCACGCAGTGTTGCAGAGGCATGTCATCCAAGACATCCCCTCCACATCCAAAGCTTTTAGCATTTCTGGACGGATGTCATCAATCCCCGGGGCTTTGCCACTGTGGAGTTGTTTGACTCCCTCCGTGACCGCCCCCAGGGAAATTGACAATGATCCCCCATCAGCCTCCAGCTCTGTCTCTACCATAGAGAGCATGTCAGTCGGATTCAGGAGTTCCTCAAAGTGTTCCTTCCACTGTCTAATTACCTCCTCAGTTGAGGTCAACAGCGTCCCCTCCTTACTGTATACAGCTTGGATGGTTCCCCTTCCTGAGGTGGCGGATGATTTTCCATAAACCGAAAGTCGACCGAAAGCCTTTCTCCATGGATTCGCCGAACTTCTCTCACACCCTCTTCTTTGCTTCTGCTACGGCAGATGCTGCAACCCTTCGGGCCAGCCGGTACCCTGCAACCGCCTCCCGAGACTTCCGGGACAACATTTCCCAAAAGGCCTTCTTCTTCAGTCGGACGGCTTCCCTGACCACCGGTGTCCACCACGATGTTTGAGGGTTACCGCCCCTTGAGGCACCTATGACCTTGAGACCACAGCTCTCCGCTGCAGCTTCAGCAATGGAAGCTTTGAACATTGCCCACTCAGGTTCAATGTCCCCAACCTTCACAGCAATGCCAGAGAAGCTCCGCCGGAGGTGTGAGTTGAAGGTCTCATGAGCAGGGGCCTCCTCTAGATGTTCCCAGTTCACTCAGACTACCCATTTGGGCTTACCAAGTCTGTCTAGAATCTGCCCCCACCCCTTGACCTAACTCACCACCAGATGGTGATGAATTGACAGCTCTGCCCTTCTCTTCACCCAAGTGTCCAAAACATGCAGCTTCAGGTCAGATGATACGATCACAAAATCGATCATCGACCTTCGGCCTAGGGTTCTCCTATGAGCATCCTTATGTTCGAACATAGTTTTTGTTATAGACAGTCCATGACTAGTACAGAAGTCCAACAACAAACAACTGCTCAGGTTTAGATGAGGGAGGCCGTTCCTCTCCGGTATCTCCATCATTGCCCACGTGCGAGTTGAAGTCTCCCAGTAGAACTATGGAGTCCCCTACCGGAGCCCCATACAGGACTCCATTCAGGGTCCATTCATATGCACTGACAACAGTCAGTTTCCCCCTCCACCACCCGTAGGTGAAGGGAGGCGACCCTCTTGTCCTTCTCCAATGGAACGGTGCTCAGCCACACACGCCCGGCACCTCACACCCTGGGCAACTCCAGAGTAGAATAAAGTCCATCCCCTATCCAGGAGTAAGTTTCCAGAAATAAGTAAGTGCGTAGAGGTAAGCCTTTTCCAGATCTAAATGTAGCGCTCCACCTCCCGTACAAGTTTCGGCTTCGTCCCCCACAGGGAGGTGATGTTCCACGTCCCCAGAGCCAGCCTCTGCCGCCCGGGTCTGGTCCGTTGAGGCCCCTAACCTTCACTGCCACCCATATGACAGCGCACCCGACCTCCACGGTTCCTCCCACGAGTGGTTGGCCCATAGGATGAAGATGAGGATGGTACCACGTTGCTTGTTCAGGCTCGCCTGGCTGGGCTCCGTGGCAAAACCAGACACCAGGTGCTCGCCAGCGAGCCCTCCCTCTGGGCCTGGCTCCAGACGGGGGTTTTCCATAACAGCCTTTTGAACCATTCTTAGTCTGGCCCTCCTCTGAGAACACTTTGCCTTGGGAGACACTACCAGGAGCACAATGCTCCAGACAACACAGCTCTCAGGATCATAGGGACACACAAACCTCTCCACTACAATAAGGTGATGGTTCCCGGAACGTAGTAATGGTATCAATGCAAAAATCATCTTAATAAACGAGTCGGTCTCCTCGTCTAAATCAAATATAGTAAGTATTTCCAAGGCCTACTATAAGTGAGCACACGTAGTCTGACAAGGACACTCTCAATTCAGACAAAACTCTTTGTCAGCTGTCAGTGTCAAAAGGCTGGAGACTACACTACTTTTGGAGAGAGAAGGACCTGATTTCATAATGCCATGGAGGAATATGAAATATTTAACACTAGATATGGTGAGGGGCCATATTAAATCGGAGGCGAGAATATATAGATCAGAGTGCAATTGTAATAAATGGCAGACAACAACATCAAAGGCATTATAGAGGAGACTAACCGATGTAACGTTAACGTTAGCGGTGATTAGTCAACTTTAGATTAAACAGAGTAGTCAGTGTAGTAGGCTATAGGCTTAAACGCTATTTTGTTTGCTGTAGAGACAAGTAGGCCTAGGCTAAATTATAAAATTAACGATGTTGCCTTATCATACTGTAAAGATTCCTGTTGATCTTTATACCGCTATTCAATTTACATCATACATCCCCATAAATGCAGAAAAATATTTAAATGTATAATTAAACTTTATAGAGTTATACAGTTGAGTTATAAAGTTGTCATTGGCTCAATTTAGCGATATGTAAGGGAGTAAGAGGCAAATATTGATAAATGCGATTAATTATATTAATTAACCATATAGCGTGTAATTACTTACATATTTGACATCCCTAGTAAATATTTTATATATTGCTGGAAAGCTGTCATAATGTTATCCTTTTGTTATTGTGTAATTTCAGATTCTTTCTTCTTGGAATTTATATTATTTGGAATCAAAATCCAGTTCAACATTATGTGGGATGTGTCAAAATATAAAAATTCTAGCACAGGAATTGACAGTATTCCATTTGACTTACGTGTCATCATCGTCAGACTTGTCCTCCAGACAATATTCATTGACTTCTAAGTCAGAGTCCTCGTCTTCTCTCCCCTCTTCCACCCCATTACCATCCTTGCTCAGCTCCACTGTTCTCTCATTCCCTGCCAAGGCAATGTGATTTATTTGAATCACAACTGTGAATGTGGGTAGGGAACAGTGTTGTCATATTCTGACAATGAGTAGACCTACAGCCAGAGGTGTCAAAAGTACACAAAGTCATTACTTAAGTAGAAGTACAAAGACTCTGGTAAAAGTACTGATTCACCTTATGTACTCAAGTAAACGTAAAACAGGCTCTGAAATGTACTGAAAAGTAAAAAGTAGAAATTGCGAACGACATTAAATTGTACCTGTAGCTATTTCTGGGTAAATGCTAACTGAACCTCGAGAAGACATTAATGCTTTAATAATATAATAATACATAATCTAAATAATGTTATTATAATATATCCTGATATAGTTTTTTGCAATTTCTAAGACCCAAAATTCTTAACACGGTGAGCACAACAGTGAGCTAAACTGCAATGTTTTTCATTGTTTTGGCACAAACTGCATTCAATGTAGGCCATACATCTTTCAAATGTCATGGATTCTTTTTTGAGAGACATAGCCACCATCAAAACTATGTAGCCCACTGAGAGATGTAAGAAAGGCATGCTTTTATGAGGCTATTGGGCATGGGATCAAGTTTGCAGCTAGATGAGGTGGATTCAGGCTTGTTTCAGTAATGGACTTTTCAGTGGCCAAAAAGATGTCAGAGAGGCAGGAGGTATATGTTGAGCCCAATTATGTGTTCATCCGGGTCAAGTTCTCTGCAGGGGTGGAGGGTAGTTGTAGATGAATGGTGAATTTTCGTAATTTTTGAATTGAATAAGTCCAGAAATAAATTGAACAATTCAGGCGTGGGGTTGGCATGAGAATTGATGGGAGGTTGAAGTACATGTTTACATGTTTTTATAACATTCAATGTTGTCAGAGTAGTAGGTAGATCTGGCTGTTGAGAGGGCAGTTTTGTACTAAGAGGGAATCCAGGTACGCTTGTGAATTAGATTCTTGTCCAGTCCTGATGCCGTCCAGCAGCCTTTAGCTGCCGTAGCTCAGGTGTACCAGGGGGCAGTGTGAGTAAAGGAGACTGAGCAGGTTTTGGAGGGAGCGAGGGTATCCAGGGCAGAGGAAAGGCAGACATTGTAGTGTGGGGACAGAGAGGTGAGACAGGGGTACATGTCAATCAGGTTCATGAGAATGTTTTTTATGTTTCTGAATGTGATGGTGCTGTTGGGTTGTTGCTTTAGGAAGGGGGCAGATCTTTCAAACCAGATGGGTTTGTGGTCAGATATGGGGAGGTGTCCCTCAGTGACATTGTCTGGAAAAACACCAGTGGAGCAGACTAGATCAATAATTTGTTGTGAGTGGTGAAAATTACATTTTGGATAACATCAAGGTCGTAAAGTAAAAACATAAAATCAGCAGCAAATGAACAGCAAATGAACAGCTAGCAGATCTGTCAACATGAAAATTAAAATCACATACAAGCAGTACATTGGGAGATTTGGCACTAACCAAAGTAAATATTTAGGACAATTCAGTAAAAAATATGTCAGATGGTTTGGGAGTTCTATATACAGTATAGTTAAATCAATCAAAAGTTTGGAACCATTGATTAGACCAAAACGAGTGTACTACTGTACGTGTGAAGTTTCGGCAAGACCCACGGTGAATATATTTGGCCAACAAAGAATTCCAGGATGTGAAAACAGAGCTGGGTGGGCTTTATAGGACCTCAAATTGAGTAGTATCAGCGGAGATGAAATGGGGTTACTCCACACCAAAGGAAAGGCGAGACGCTGATTGGTAGTTTATGCCGGAGGGTTATAACTGCTGTTAATCCTTTAGTGTAGGTGAGAAGCATGGGAGTACAGTACAGCTAGAAGTTGTGAGAGATGATTGTCCAGTGATTTTAAAATTAGTTGGAGTGTCAAATCAATTAGAAAAAAGTAGAACATGTCCTGGTAAATACAATAGCCTCTCCGGTTTTGAGAAGACGCAAGGAAGGGTGACGTGTGGTTTTGTGTTCACTCAAGCTCACCCGGTGGTAGTAGGCTACTGTCAGGGTTTGATGGTCCTGCCATGCTTCCTGGGGTTTCCCTTCACTCTGTGTCTTGCCACTGTTTCTCCCTGTCTTTGTTGGTTATTGTTTGCTGTTCTGGTAAGTGTATGCTGTCATTTTGTTCAGAAATAATTAAATTAATTGTAAACCCAACCTGCGCTTGGTTTCTGCCACCTCATCCACTCATTTCGGCTACGCACACCCGATGCAGCGACCAGGAGGCGTGCACCTAGGCACCGTGGACTGGTTCTCCGACCCCCTCTCCGACCCCCTCTCCGACTTCTCCGATGACTCTGATGTGCAGTTCTACGAGTCGGAGGAATTTCAATATGCCCCGGAGGACGTGTTGGTGTGGGACCCCGTACTTTTGAAGCTGGGCCCGGCCTTCCCGGCGGGGAACAAAGCTCCCAACCACGTGGCCCGCAGCCAGCTCCCGCTCCTGGTCCGGCTCTACCCCCCTGAGGCCTCAAAAGGTAGATTTTGGGGGGGAGCTAAGGGGGTGTCCGAGGACGGCCTCAGAGCACCCCGAAGGGGAGTCTCTGAGTGCAGGACCGGGATTGCTGTTAGAGCCAGGGTCTGCAACAACACCCCTACGTCCGGTGCCAGCACCTAGGCGCAAGGTGGGCCCGCCTACACAGCAGCCGGTGCCTCCTGCCAGTCGTGAGGTGGAGCAAGAGCAGCCAGCGCCCATTGCCTGCCGTGAGGTGGAACAGCAGCATCCGGTGCCAGCACCAAGGCGTAGGGCGTGCCCACCTGTGCAGCAGCCGGCGCCTCCTGCCAGCCGCGAGGTGGAACAGTAGCGTCCAGTGCCAGTGCCTCCGCCCCCGGAGCCCGTGAACTAGCTGGAGCCTGAAGAAAGGCCTCCGCCCCTGGAGCCCGTGGACTGGCTGGAGCCCGAGGACTGGGTCCCGCCTCCACCTCTCCTCCCAGAGTCGGCCCCGCCTCTCCTCCCGGCCTCTGCCTCTTCCAGAGTTGGACGGCCCCCCTGGTCTGTTCCGGCGGCTGTGCCCCCTCAGGAGTTGGCTTTTCCCCCCCTCCCTCCCTCGGGTTGGGTGGTGGCCCCGTCTGGTAGCCGGGGCTTTGGGGAGGGGGGTACTGTCAGGGTTTGATGCTTCCTGGGATTTCCCTTCACTCTGTGTCTTGTCATTACACACACCTGGTGCCCATTCCCCTAATTAGCTAGAGTACATGTAGCCTGTCTTTGTCGGTTATTGTTTGCTGTTCTGGTGAGTGTATGCTGTCATTTTGTTCAGAAATAATTTTATTCATTGTAAACCCAACCTGCACTTGGTTTCTGCCACCTCATCCACTCATTTTGTGACAGCTACAGTACTCGGTCTGTAGTCAGGAGGATGTAGTTTTTCGTAGTTTGGGTTGTTGTAGAGCAGTGGGGGGAAAAAAATGAATGTCTGGAAATCTCTAAAAAGGGCTAACTTAACTTAAGGGCTAAAACTTTGGACGATTCAGATTCTTAAGATATTAGACACAGAAGGAGAAACGGCAGCCAACCAAGATGAGCCAGCGTGCTCTCCAGAAGACCTATAGCAAAGTGATCACTGTAATTTAGAGCAAATTCTAAGAAAACAGAGGTTTCAGTGGATTCTTTATGTTAAAATAATTTGCAATTAATCGTTGCTTTCTTTTCTGCATGTTATTGAAGCCAGAATACATCAGATTGGTTTGATTTTCGTGCTCATGCTGAAATGAATGACAACCTGACATGAACGACAACCTGGCGTGAACATAGCCCTGATGTTGGGATTTTAAAGTTAGCAAACCAAAGAAAGTGTCATATAATTCAGACATATTTGTCGTTAGGTAGCTAAAATAAAATTACATGAAACTCAACTTGATCCATTGCTGTGGCTGGAGGCAATGATTAAATTGGGATTTTCTATGTGGGGAAGCCCTATTTTTCGTGAATTTGGCATCAAAGACTACTAGGATGTAGGCCTATTTATTTTTGTATTGGGCTGCACTAAGGTATTAATAATCTGTCTATTTAGGGACTTCAGCTTCAAATCAAACAAATAGTTGGCTGTTATGCAAATAATAAATTAATTCATAAGGATAGTTGTAATTGCTCAGGTAGGCTATATGCCTTAGCTGTCTTGTGATTGCTAACTTGTTCCCCTACCAAGTTAGGCCTGTAGAAATTTGACCCTGATTTTATAGCCAAGGTCCAGTCAGTGATTAAGCAATATTCAAATATTAAATTATTGAATCTTCATTGAAAATTCAATAATTTAATATTTGTAATATCCATAAACCCTTCCAATGGATGCAGGCACTGAACGGGTTAAAGTATCGCAAATTGCGCAACCTCACAAACAGAAGTTATTCCTGAGATGATTATCTCTGGGGATGAATGAATAGTTTGCAATGTGAAAAGTCTAGAAGTCCACACTTCGGCAGATTCAGCTGCTGTTTGTTGAAAATCATTGAAAAATGTACAAATAACCTTTTATTTTTGGTAGCAGGCTGGGAGCTTCTGCAGTGGCCTTCACACAGCGATCGTAAATGTAAATCAAAGGACTGACGTTTTGAGTAAAGAATGTGTTGAAATGATCATGCACTCACCCCACACCGGTGAACGCCGAGTTCATATGCGATGATCTTCGCAAAACACAATATATTTGCAGAACCAAAGTAGCCAGCCTAATGTAGTTTTAAATCAAGTTTTAAGGCAATTATTTTAAGACACCTTGGAAAAATACAGAGGTACAAGTCGGACGTGGTGAAGTGGGTACGGCCATGACTGTATAGTGTAGGATAGGCCTGTCATTCAAAAAATGGTTGCTTTGTTAATATGTTAAAGTTGTGCAACAAACAAGTCAGCTCTCTTCCCTGTTTTGTAGCCCACAACTGCCTACGTTCGAACTGAACTGTAAACATTACACCGACTTGAACGCAGCCTTGTAATCACCTCACGGCGTTTATGCTTAGTCTGTATCCAGAGATTATAGACAAAGGCCTACTCGCCCGAAATACATATATATACGTCCGATTAAAATAATGTAAAATTATATTGCCTAATAACTATCAATTCATAATTTTAATGGGTAGCCTACTGAAATTGTTGGAGCTCAGCTCCTATGTACCACCTGCCTCCGGCTGGAGGCAATGGGCGCGCAGGTAAACCCTTTAATTTCCGTTAACAAATGTTACAACAAAATATTAGAACTAAATGATGTAGCATTTAAGTTAATTACTATCAATCAATCAATCTTTATTTATATAGCACTTTACATACAAATTAATGTAACACAAAGTGCTTCACACTACGTCATTAAAAACAATACAAAATTTGTAAAAACAATACAATATATAAAAAATAAAGTAATACCACCACTCATGTTA
>JAODTR010004477.1:0-12036 GCA_025399935.1 Amblyopsis rosae | reverse complement strand
GGGGTCCCCTGCTGGAGCTGCTGCCCCCGCGACCCGACTGTGGATAAGCGGATGAAGATGGATGGATGGATGGATGGTATCTGAGTCTCTGTAAAAAGCAATGACGACGTTTAGTGACTGAATGAGAAGATATCAGTTGTCTCGTGAAACAAACTTCCGTTTTTATTATTATTCTCATGTCATTCCAAGCATCTGGAAACAAAGTGTGTCCACGCATTATAGTAGTAGGGTGTTTATGAAAATGACCCGTAGCCTATTTGCTCAGTATACTGTAGGTCTACTACGGGAAAGCGAATTGTAGGCTATTTCAGGTGCATTGTCAAGCAGTAGCCCGGTAATGGACATCATCTCGGCCTAGGCCACTTTAATCTGCTAACATTTAACTTGGAGAGGAGAGAACACAAGTTTACCCGATTGCTTTTCCCGCTATTCACTTCATGCTCTCATTGATTGATGGAAGTTTTAAACTTGACCTGGGCAATGTCGTGAGGGGGAGGTGGGGCCCTACGCAGCTTGCGTCCGCCTGGCACCGCCCATAAGGAAAGAGCAGTTAGTGAGAAAGAACTGCACCGGTGAGGCTGTACAGGGATCTGACAGGGAACGCAAGTTATTCCAGGACCCTGGACAGTGCCCTCTGCAGGAATAACTTGTGTGAGACAGGGCTGATGAGGGGGCCTGCAGTGACCTCCGGAAACACCCTTTGTCCGGGCCGAGTGGGTGAGCTCATCTGGCTCATAGATTAGTATCTATGCCAGTATTCATATAGTCCAATAACTGATGTTTTTTGGAGAAAACGTATTAATCAGACTGTATATATAAATGGACAAACCCTGTGCTCCACCTGTAACGCCCCCTTATGTATGGCATGTATGGATTATATATGTCACGTTTATTTTGAGAAACTGTGTGTAAAATCACTTTCCTTATGTTTTCTGAAAGAATTATCCTTTTTTTACCCCATTATTTTCTGTGTGTGTGTGTGTGTGTGTGTGTGTGTTACTATATGGATTCTCACAGGAGTCTCTCTCAAACCAATCACGCTGTCAACTCTCTGAGATCACTGACAGTAAGATGTATTCAAAATGGATTCCGTACAGTACCTTTCAACAGTGGTTCTGTTCAAGTGCACCATCTCATCATATCTACGATGTTCAAATCAAACAGCTCCGGAGTCCACAACAGGTCTCTGCCACCAAGAACAATCTGCTCTCACAGATGGGGTGCAAAGCTATCATACAGGCACCAATATGTGAGATCAAGTGCTGGCTCTCCCTCCTACAGTACTGCACTTGGCAAAGACATTCCACCCCAGCTGCTCTGCATAGCGTCATGAAAGCAGAAACCGGCAGTGTGCAAGACCTTGAGCCTCACCCACACAGTAAGGAAGATCACTATCTGCAGAGTTCCATCTGAAGAGACGGGGTGAAGCGGTGTATGCTTAATATCCGCTCCTCCGTGTCTGATTTTGTTTGAGTTTTAGGGGTTTCATTTTGCCATGTTGATCATTTTCTAGTAAGAGAGTTAACGGAGGGCAGCCAAGCTGTAAAAGCTCTGTACACCATCCAGCACACAGTATGTGGATCAGCAAGCAAGAGTATGATCTGGTTTTACGCCACGCGTATATCATTGTGTTATATATGCATGTATTTTCTGTATTTCAAGGGTGTTGAAACATGCGTGGAAAAGGCAAGACTTCTATGAATCCAATCTATAACAATAGTATAATTTTTCATTATGTATCACATGCACTAATGTATGTTTAGCTCACATTGAGGATTATTGCAAAAAGGCAGTCTTTATATCAATTAGGCCTGTATTGATTCATACAGTAAATACATTAGCCACAATTAATAAATGTATAAGTGTGTTCTCTAATCTATTATTAGTCATAAGCATACTGTAATCATGCTGGAAAAAATGTTCACCACAGAAAACATGAAGACACCAACCATGTGACTCGGCACAAGCAGATTACACATGTAACACGATGACACAAGCGCCGTGGAACATTAGTATATATAAAAAGAAAACTGAATTAAGCGCTGCAATTGTCAATACCTTAAGGTGTGAAAGGCCCTTTGTGTCGAAGGAACAATGAACCCCCTGGCCTGATGTAAGGAAGTGGAACACGGAGAAGATTCCCTGAGCAGATTCAAGTGCTCGTCACGTTCTAATTAGCCAGACCCATGTCTGAAACTAATTTGACACTTATAGCCCTTTTTGTTAAGTAGGCTATTCATCCTTGCTACCGATAAGGTCACCCGTGCACGGGGTCGAGATACATGACATTCGCCGTTGTGGCGGGTGTTAGCGGCGTGTCTGATGTGAGGCGTGTACTAAAGAAACCACCGCATACCGTTTTAAAACCATTCATGAGGGCTGGGAGGGGGTTTGACTCAATTACATCTCTTTTCAAGGTAAATTAAAGCTGAAAAAAGGAGAGAAAAAAAGATGGTTATATTTGAACTTGTATTGCTAAAAGTATTTTAAGTGGTCTTTCTATGAGACATCATGATGATGTGGCCTAACTGTGCCGGATCTATCGAAGTAGGTGGCACCGGTGACGAGGGTCTGTGTGTGTTGGCATAATTCTGCTCTTATAGAATGCATTTGTAAGGCAACAAGGTTACGGCTAATGTTTTGTTGTGGCTTCACTTCAGTGATGTTGAGCTCTTTGCTGATGATGCTTGCTTAATATATGGCCCTTTTGTTCTGTGGATGTGTCTGTGTGAATATTAAATATGATAAATATCATAATCTCTCTCGCTCAAGAACAAACTTTCAAGAGAGTATAGTAGTTCTCCTGGCATATACCCTCTACACAGCTTTTTTATTTAGGTGGCTGATGCCCAACCAATTTCTCACATATAAACCTGTCACCGCCAGCCCCTCCTCCCGAAGATCCAATCTTCTGCTTTTATTATTTTACTTTTATTTTGTTGCTGTCTAACGTGATTTAGACCTCACAACACATCACTGAGTGTGTGGGTTTTTTAATGTAAGAAAATATTGATATAAAATGAAGGAATAAGGATTGTATAGTACTTTAACCATTCAATATCAAAGTTGTGGTCCTTCTCTAAGTATCCAGGCCTTACATGATCTTTCCTGACTAGTGCTCATTACACTAATTTGTCATGTTTAAATTGTATTCATGTAGTTTTTTTTTTCACATTATGACTTAGAAGATGACAAGCATCTGGCAGACTGACAGTAATAACATAACAGTTATTAGATCTGTGGAGGACAGGTTTGAAGCTAAAGCGTTATTGCAACCTGCACCTGTTAATGGAAACAGAGATATATGCTGGCACAAACAAAGGCTAGATAAAGAAGGCTTGCCCCTTATCAGATAGGAGACAATGTGGCAGGAGAACCAAAGCAGATCTTCACAACACTCCAGCAACTGATGGATACAAACTGACAAACTGTCGGTTTATTGACCATAAAACCGTAAACTATATTTCTGCTGTGAAGAAACAGCTATATCTTTGCACTTAAAGCTGTGTTTTCTGTTTATGTGGCAGGACTCCTTGACCAGACACTGGAAACTACAGTCGAGCATGGTGGGGAGTATTTTCTCATAACAGAAAGCTTCACATATATTTACAGTTGTAATCCATCCCTTATGTTGTTGGTGTGTTGATCTGTGCTCCTCCTGTGTCACCACACAGATATGTAATCACAGCCAATATGGGAACCGTCTAAATCGAATTCGTTGGAGAAATAAAAAATGGGGAGTGGAGCGCTTCTTTCAGCCTTTGGGGAAAGCATTGCACGGACATTCTCTCTTTTTACAGACTCATGCTAACTTGTAAACCATGCATATTTCATGGTGGTAAGTGGGGAAAGAGGGTGTATTAGAAGAGCAGTGTTTTATCCTCCCATCACCATGTACCAGGAACCAGGGGTTATCTGACAAGACTGACCTCTGTTTATCAATACTTCCCCAGAAAACGCCTTAATGTAGGCAAGAAGCCTACAGCATTAGAAGAAGAATTTCAAAGGCAGATATTCGGAAGAAAACTTGATATTATTAAATTATATATATTATATTGAACTAGACCAAAAACAAAACCACATCTACCTTCAATGCCTTAGGGTGCTCCCTAAGAAGCTCCGCCTCAAACATTGTAAACACATTGCAAAGGCTAGGATATTGAACCACCCATTTACAGAACCAGAGCTGGGTAGAAACATTTTATTTTATTTTCAGCTCACACAGAGCGGGCAGATAGCAGACTAGATAGTAGATATAGATGAGACTAGATGAGTAGATATTTGTTGTATTCTCTTACTATTACTTACTCCTTCGCTGACTAACCTTTAATGGAATTTGCCACTTCCAGTCCAGTTCTACATGGATTTGTAGTTGCTTTTCTAAATCTTTGATTGTATGAGACAATCAAGTGATTATACACCTGGTGATGTATATTACCATAGACTACCACTGGGTGTGGTGAAAAGCTGAAGAAAATCAGTAAATGCTTTTACACTGTATCATACTTATATATTAATGGCAATTTTATAATGTTTTTATTAAATTGTCTTTCTTCTAATATGCATTGAAAATTATATCGTGTTTAGAAAAATAACATAATGTGAATTGAGTATTTGTTTTTATTGAATTAAAGTAAAATGGAATCCAACTAAACACTAAGGGCCTCATGCACGTATATTAGCGAGCGCGTCGTAAAAGTGAGCACAGCCAGACAGCAGATAGCACACGCTGTGCCATCGCATTTTACCATGGATGTACTAAATTTGCGCTTGGCACCGCCCCCTAAACTTTGCATTAACATGTAGATTGGTCTATGCCCCGCCCATATCCCTAAATTGCGACGCTCAAAAGCAATGGAACAGCAGACTCAGAAAAAGAGAGCAAGCTAAACGATCATGAAGTAGACATATTTATAAATAGCCTACTTGTACCGTCAAAGCTAACGATTACAGGGTAACAACATAATTCATAACCCTATGGCATTGATGGGAGAGGTGTGATTGACTTGAGAATGACTGTACTGTAAACTGTACCTATAAGTGTCACTGGGTGAAAGCTAAATGCTGTAACTGCAAATGTAAAATCAGTTGCACAGACAGTTCTCTGCACTCTGTATACTGTGTGTGCGTGTGTGTGCGCGCGCGTGTGCGTGTGTGCACGCGTGTGTGTGTGTGTGTGTGTGTGTGCGTGCACGATCATCCATGGTAAGCTCAGCTTTAGAAAGAAAAGAACACAGGCCAACAAGACACGGTAAACGGTAGACCCATTTACTAAATGTAATAGGGAAGGCTAAGCACAGGATGGTCGGATGCCTGTGTGGAGATTTGATCAAGATGAGTGACAGCATTTATAAAACTCAATTTGATGGGGAACGACAAAGGAGAAGGATCTCAGGTAAGTGTTTCTTAAATTAGATAGAGGAAGAAGATAAGAGCAGGCTGCTCAGGTGGATGTTTAATAAATCTGATAAGGGGAAGTGAGACTACAGAGAAATAGAGATCCACAGATTAACTGGCAGATAAGCACCGGCTCAATTTCACATCATGAAACACGCTTTCAAATTTCATTTTCAGTCAATACAGCAGTTCACGCGACCAGGAACCTCTTTTTCTCAATCTCTCTTCTCATAATTTAATTAAGTAAATTATATCACAACCTAACAAAAATGATACATTGATGTTGCACAGCAGTACCAAAGAAATAATATATTCCCGATGTTATCTAGTATGCTTTCATTTAACTCTAATGTGGTTTTATGAACTACTATAATACAGCTAGTTAAATATGGTCAAGTGTATCCCTTTTGCAACTTTTTTTTTATTATTCATTCAAATCTTTTAACTTGGAGGAACTTAATTTCCATTCTGATAAGTTGTATTTCTAGTACAGTTATCAAACAACTGTTATTTACTTGTCTTGGGAAAGCAGATAAACTCCAGTGTCAAGCCTTATTGTAAAAAAAATAAAAAATAAGATTAGTTCCTCACCCAGTAGCTTTATATCTTCCACAGACAGAATATTTTCTTTGTGTTGACCTCTAATCTCTAACCAACTTTTGGTTTGTTGATTGTATAGCAAGTCTACTGAGTGGTTATTGCATAACCTCTGTGCCAAAACTGTAGAAAACCAACCAGTGAAAAATTTGTATTTAACAAAAATCAGCAAGGCCACTCAAAAATAATTTAGGAGAATATTTCATTTAAAAAACGGATGCAAACCAATGCAGGGGTTCCCAGTTTTGTCAGTCTGTGTCCCTAAAAAACAAGAACAAGAGCTTCATGACCCCCACGGGGCAACAGGTTATCAGAAGTTGAAGGTTCAAACCCCGCAGCAGGACATCTAATCGTAACTGCTCCTGGTGGTCAGCCATCAATTGCAGCCCTTTGAGCGCTAGAAAAATGCAGTGTATTTACCATATAAAGCATTCCAGACTTTATTCCAAGCAACACTCTCTAAAATATTTCTTTAATTCTAATCTAGCACTACGTCACATAAACAACTCTGTCTTTAACCTGGTTTAGCCAGACCCACAATGCAGCTGGTGAACGTGAGCTGGCCCCGCTCCATTGGGAAGTGTTTCATCCTACCAGGCATAGACCTCTGGTTAACGTTAAAACTATTGGACAGCGTTGAACCAGTCGGTGTTGCTACAACTGTTTTGATCGCCTCATCCATCTCCACCACCCTTTAGAAGCACGCTTGACTTCAACGTCATCTCACTACCCCACCCTGATTGGTCCGCCAGCAGGGTGGCTGTGCGAGAGCTAACGTGAACAGGGTTTCCAGACTGTAATCTCAGTGAAACACATTGAGCTGAGAGCAACGTTGAGGCAGACCCAGGCTAGGGAAGGCAAGCCTTGTGAAACACTGTAGGGAGTTGAAGTACAGTATGGGCCATACTGTATAATCAAAACATCTATTCCCTCCTGCCTGCTCCTCTTGGGATGTTAATAGTGTACAGACTGATGGGAGATGACTATGGAAGTGGACCTTTTTCCTTGCCCGGGGGGAGGAGCAGGTTTAGGCGGTGTTGCTTGTTTCCATGTGAAATATGGGTTGTAGGAAAGGAAAGGAACTTTTTATTGTCACATACACATAACAAAATAAATTCTCTGCATTTAACTCATCCCTCAAGGGAGCAGTGTTCAAAAGGTGAAATCACTCTGTGGAAAGATTGCTGATATAGAGCGTGACCGCCCACTTTTTTAAGGGCTCTGCTGCCAGCAGTACATTTCCCATTAATATTCGCCAGTGACTTTTCGTAAAATATTGTGTATATTAAACCATTATAATAGTATACTACAATAGTTATTATTATTTATACTTGTAACAAACAATATAACTTTTCAGCGCTAGCAATACCCACTAGCCGATATGACTTTGAAGGGTTTAAAGCATTTCCATGGCAGAGACCACAGAACTTCTCCAAATTCCGAGCGGCTCCGAAACGCCAAATAAAGCTCACAAGATGGTATCACGAGGAAAGTCAGCTCCACCAATCAGAGACGTCGCTGTTACACTTTAGGATCGTGGGTACCGTAGTAGTTATCCGAGACATCGCGAAGAAATCATGTTTATCTTAAAACAAGGTTGATCATACGGACTTGTGGCTTCTACCGGAGAAAATACCATTGATTCACAACCTCGTAGCTGTTTGGCTTGGTTCCAAACTTAAAACACTGTATATGAGGATTACCTGAGAAATTAATGGAGAAAATGAATGGAAAATGTACTTCCGGAACCACACTGTTATGCTCTATGCCATAGGGTGCTACTGCTCTCTCAGAAGCTCAACCTACCCCCCCCCCACACACACACACACGTCCACACGTCCACGTGCGCACGGGACACGCATTGCCAAGGCTGGGATAGTGTTGTGTGGTGCGATCTGCACCACTTTGCTTGTGTTCTCATTTTCATTTGTCTGATTCCATGAATGGGTCCTGATAACGAGCTAGTCATGTGACTCAGCTGTAATGGAGCAGGGAGACGTCTAAAACATGCAGGGCAGCGGCCCTCCAGGATCAGGGTTGGGCACCACTGATCTAAAGTATTCTTTGAATGTGCATAATCCTTTGTCCAATGAGATCTTTTACCAATATTAGTGCACAGTTAAGAGTTTAATAAATGACAGTCGTGATCTCAGCATGATTTCTGAGCTGCAGTCATAGATTAAGAATTGAATATCCTAGCCTTGGCAAGGCACGGGAGCACCCTATAGGTGCATGTGGGGAGGGGTGTGTTTATTTTGATAGAGCTCAAATATCAACAATCTTCCTCCAGCATCCATGAAGCCACCTTTGATTTAAAAGACTGCGCTAAACATTTTAATGTAGTCTCCCAGCCCCCACAGGCATACGACTAAAGAAGGAAATCACCACGGGCCTAATTAAAGCAAACCCATCGAGAGCCAAGCCGTGTGGTTGTAGCCTAAGCCTTTGGTGTATCACTCAACGGGGATCATTGCATACGCAAGCCACAGGGGGGGAAGCTCATTGTATTAAGCCATCAGCATTGCCAGTCAGTATTGTTAAAGGGCAGCGCTAATCTCTCCGCTTCTCGCTGCTAGCGAGACCACTGCTCCTGGTGCAGACCCCAGCTACCTGCCGACTGTAGCACTAGCGGCCGAGTAGCATGCAAATAAACGGCAAGGCCTGCATACAAAACCATGTTAATTAAAAGGGAAATGATTGTAAGCTAACACAATTCACCAAATACCTCCTGTCTTAAGGCCCATTTATGCTTCTGCATCGCACCCACGTGGACCCTGCGCTGTAGGCTCCCCGTAGCCACCTACCCTACGGCGCACCCTACAATGTAGGGTGACGCACACCAGCCGCACCTCTCAAAAAATTTAACTGCACGTCCGTTCGTACGTGGATTTGACGCAGTAGGGATTTCCCTATGGTATTTCCTTGTTGTCGGGCAGTGAAAAGCAGTCAGGGTACGCCCTTAGGTGACGCCATAGACTACATGTAGGTGCGACGCAGAAGCATAAATGGGCCTTTACCGTTCTGTTTGCGTGTTGAAAAAATGATCTGGTACTTCTACACAGCTCTGGCTCTGTAAATATACAGTATAGGAACACAACACAACAACAATATCCTAGCCTTCGCAATGTGTTTCCAGTATGGGGGGCGGAGCTTCTGAGAGAGCACCCTGTGGTATTGAAGGAAGAGGTGTTTTTGTTTTGATTTGAGTTCAAATTTAGCAAGCATTGTCAAGAATAACTGACTATACCTTTAAATCTAGGATTATATTGCACTATTATTGGAAACACCTGCAGAACTGAGAGTAACACATGAGGAACTGTGCAACCGGTTATTGTTTATGAACTAGATACCACATGCACGGCCAATGTGCAATCAAATGGTTAATATACTTATACTAATTAGTTAATATTATAAATATTTATAGTTATTTATATATATTTTCTTGTATACTTCTACTTGCTTTTCATTTGCACACTGGGATTGTTAAGGAATACAATTCACTGCATTTGACCTCTTCTACAAATGTCCATGAAGAATAAGACTGAATCGTGAAGCAGAACGGTATTCTGCTACTGGTCAGACACTCTGAGTCTATTGAAGTGTGTACGGACGAGCATCTATACCGTTTATGGACCGAGACACTAAACTGGAAAGGACAAATTGTTAAAAGCATTTCCTGTAAGGCATTTCCTTTTAGTATAAGCTGTATTTCAATGGGCATCACAGGAGGAGCAGCATAGTCTAGTGGTATGGGTGTTGGACTCCCAACTAGAAAGTAATGGGTTCAATCAGCCTACCTTGGGAAGGCTTTACAAACCCAGGAGGAGTGGGTGTGGCTGAGAGAGCAAACTGCCTTTTGACAGTCAAGTCCTGTGTTACATACATAACATGGTGTGCTCCCTTTCAATCAGATGTATTTTGTGTTTTGGTAAAAGATAACTGAACATCCTACTGTAGATCTGTAATACAATAAGTGGAATTACATCTATTCATCTTCACACGTCCAAATCAAGCCACCAGTAACCGCAAACAGAGGAACTAAAACTGCTCTTACATTACCAGTTCCTTGTTCAGTACTACTGAACTACGTTAACTGAGATATATATAATATAATATCATTTTAAAATGCATTCACCTACAGGTAAAAAAGCTCCACTCAAGCAAAATAAGAATTGTGTTTATTATAAACTCACCTTGTTCCATACTGTACATATTGTACAGCAAGTCAATTGAGATAAAAAAAATGCAAAATAAGAATTGCGTTTAGTATAAACTCTACAGTACCGGACTATGAAGAATATAAAGCAAAATGAAAGCATAACAATTTTAATGCATACCATTAACCACCACTGAATTACTTATGAATACACCGGCACGCACACAACCTCTTAATTGATTATTATACAATAGATTAAATTATATATTTATGGATTATTAACAAACAACATAATGGATAATAAAAAATACAAAAACAGACAACTCACTCATTGTGTGTCTGCTGTGTGCATGGATTAGACACGGGTTTAGCGTTGTGCGGATGCCACACACATGCAACCTGTTGTACCAGGGGTGCATACGGCACCCCTGGTACAAGAAGATATACGTATGACATTATTATAACAGAATTCAAGTGGATTGGATATCCATTCAGATAAACACAGCTATCCTCACAAGACTATGGCCCACTGTAACTCAATATCGAGATATGACGTTGAGCAATATCATATGGAAAATGTTGCAGAAAGTGAGGCAATATTCCATTCATTTTGTGTTGGCTGTGTGGCATAGTCGTGTTCCATTGAGAAAGAAAGATGTGTGGCTGAGGTAGACAACACAATAGAGACAAGAATCCTCCGGTAGCTTGTAATTACTGTCAAATATGACAATATGATACTGACATAAACCCACATGTTGTAACATAGAGAAAACTTGTTTTGATGTTATGAATCTACGGTATTTTGATGCATTTTCCCCATAATGTTTGCGTTTTTACTTACTAAATTATATTTACTTACAAAAAATATTGAAATTAATATCGATATGACATTTGACATGATATGACATCAATATCACATTTTGTCAATATCATATAGATTTATTTATTGATTATTAACAAACATAATGGATTAGAAAATAAACCACAACTCACTTGAGCTGACAGCGGGAACATGTCATTGTGTTTCTGAGTTCTGTGAGCATTAAATCAAGCGACATGTTCTTGGATTAGACACGGTTTTATGGCTATACGGACGCCACACGCATGAAACCCGACATTCCAATTCCTCCCTTTGCAGGACAAAACAGACCAAGGCCTGCTGATTCCACCAGGGCAGATATAAGATAGAACTTTATTATCTATTTCTGGAAATGTATCTCCGGCTACACAAGATTACAAATAATACGCATCACACACATTTTTAAACACAACAACACATAGGAGCTTCAAGTAAACCAGTTATCAAGTTACAGGATAATGTCCAACCACACCCCTGGAACAGCAGGGAGCCTTACAGGCCCAGTAATTCTCCACAACAATTGCTAACTTTGAAATAAAAACAAACGCACCTCTCCCTTCAATGACATAGGGTACTTCCTCATTAACACCGCACCCTTCAATGACATAGGGTGCTCCCTCATTAACTCCACCCCCTTCAATGACATAGGGTACTTCCTCATTAACACCACACCCTTCAATGACATAGGGTGCTCCCTCATTAACTCCACCCCCTTCAATGACATAGGGTACTTCCTCATTAACTCCACCCCGCACATTGGAAACGCATTGCAAAGGCCAACTAGGATATTGTTGTAGTGTGCTTTGTTTATGTACCTGTATACCGAGCCAGGGCTGTGTAGAGCGTGCATAGAAGACAGAAAAATATATATTTGATGAATTTGACATAAAGTGTATTAGTTTACAATCGCTTACTATACATTTAAAGTCTTCCAATGCAGCCACCATTTCTGCTCTCGGGGGGGGGGGGGGGGGGGGGGGGGGGGGGGGGGGGGGGGGGGGGGGGGGGGGGGGGGGGGGGGGGGGGG
>JAODTR010004476.1:0-12037 GCA_025399935.1 Amblyopsis rosae | reverse complement strand
TCTGGCCCCTCCCCTGAGACCACTTTGCCTTGGGAGACCCTACCAGGAGCACAAGGCTCCAGACAACACAGCTCTCATGATCATAGGGGCACACAAACCTCTCCACCACGATAAGGTGATGGTTCCCGGAGAGGGTTTTATTTAAACACAACCAATTGTTCTTCTTCTATCAAGATGGACCATCTTTGTCCATTAAATGTCCTTATAAAAAATGTCCTGTTGAAAAATGTCCTTTTTAAAAATGTTTATAAAAAGTAACCGTTTATAAAGTCTAATTTGAATGCTATTGTACTGTAAAAAGCATCTTTGAGGTCAAAAAATCATTCACGGATAATTGGGCCTACTGATCAGAACCAAAATGATTGACAGTGATTTTGGAATGCAGATAATAGTAGACAACCATGTTGACGGATACAATTATCCAGTTCAAAATACACTTTCTCTGTTATTTAAATGGCCACTGGGTCACTGTTACTGCAGCTAATTGATCATGTTTTACAGTATACATAACACTGATATGCAAAGCTAAGAAAATAATTAATGGATATAGCAATATCAGGATTATTTTAATCAAGCTACATTATATAACGGTGATACTAGACAAATATCTAACACACTTTTATAAGATCCAGTGCCCACCCTAAACACACAAGCACACATCACATTACTGTAGGTGTCACTGAAATGACACAAAGCGTTCCTTTAATTCAAGCTGTATTGAATAATATGGCTCCTGACTGCCCCTGTTCTAGTCAGTGCTGACTGTGAAATAGCCCACGATGCGGGGGTGGAACTTTCCTCTGGCGGACTGACGAAGCTGGACCTTGGTGCAGATGAGGTGTTCATAGCATTTTCAGCCCCTAGCCCCACACTGCTGACCTTCTCTCCACACATGGTATGAGCTTTTCTCTAGTGTCAGCGGTTAGGGGTTCCAACTCTCTTAAATGCTCACAAGACTGGTATTATCTTTAGGTTAGCTAATGACTACACTGTACTGCAGCTACAGTCAGTTGTTAGCATATAAATATATATATTGTAATAACAGTATTAGCATATAATATCTATCTATATTATCTATCTATATTAACAGTACAATACGTATTATAACCATACTGTACATTTTCCAATGTCTGTTTGGGAGCCAATAGAGCAAGCCGTTTCATACCAACACAGACTTGGGAGATATATTGTATTATATTATATGCATATGCATTTTGAACTGAATAAGTGTTTCTAATAATACTGGTGCATTTGGTTGGCTGGCGTGTCAAGGCAGCACATCAGTGTGGGCAAGGATCATCGAGGAGGAAGCGAAGGGTTTGACCTAGCATTTCTCCCTGCAGTCTTTTGTATTCTCTTGGAATACCAGTTTGGCATAAGACAAGCCTGGCAGCTTTTTTGAAGGACTGGCAAGGTTTTCTGCAGCCTAGGCTAATGGAGTATTATCTACAGAACCAGATTCCCAGCTCCAGTTTGGTGTGTGTGGTGCGCACATGCGTCAACTAGTGCATGCACTTGTATGTATCATTCATTTCAACATCCAGTTTGTTTGTGTGTTAGTAATATAGTAGGTAGTAGTACTACAGTCATATAGTTTAAGCTGACAAGAATGAATCCTATAAACTCTTTACACTATAAACTCTTTTTTAATGACTGAATGGTATCTCATTTTGCGTGCCCTTAACCTTAAAGTTGCCATTGTGTCCGAAAGACTTAAGTGACACTGTTGAAAGCCCCTTTATTCTTGTCCAGACAAAGCTAGCTGCTAGTGACTCGATTACCAGGAGAGTATATGGTAGTCCAGTTTGATGGATAGATGGCCTGTATATTGCTGATTCAGCAAAGGTTGTAGTAAGGCCTTGGTATTGTATGATACAGTATATTGCATAAAGAAACAAACTACATGAATGAAAACATTGTACAACCCCAGCTAGTAGCCATGTGCCGCTTTGTTGTAATTAAATAATGAATGAGCTCTGAATATCAGCAATATTCACTCCTTGAGTGACTGTCCCGGGCCAGGCTTATCAGTATGCTACTGTTCTCTCTTACCAATCCATTAAGATAGTACACAACCTGTAGCAAACAAGGGATGAATGGAAAATAATGGAGTAGGTGTCGGAGTGCAGTGTATCCATTGCGTATAGTAGTCTATTTTGTACAAAAACATCTAAGCATTTCTAAATAGCACAATCTTATCATTAATTTCATTAGAGCACCTATTGAGTTTTACGCTAAAATGAAAATCTATAGTATAATAATAATAAATTGTATGTTCACATGTATGTTCATATGTAGCCTATCTGAATTATTTTAGGATAAATTCCCATAACTGGCTACCCATGTTTTTAACTCTATCTCTGTGTTTTTGACTTATTTCATATAGATGCTCTGATATAGGTCAACTATATTGTAAATGTTTGTTCTTGTGACTCTCTAAACGTATTCCGTAAGGGGAAGTCGGGTCACTGCACTTTTTCATCAATATCACACCTTAATCTGTGTTTCAGACAACATTTTAACAGTTTATTGCCAGCAGACATTTGTTTACAGTAGCAGTGCTAGCTAAAGAAGGCTGATTAGACTTGTACTGTAGCTGTGTGTTTCTCTTAGCAGCGGGAGCGGTTTCTCCGGAACAGCGATACCGGTCCCAGTCCTATGAAGGATTGGCCAGACCCCACAGCCTCTCCGACTGGTGCACGGCCTGCCAAGGACAGCAGCTCCGTTAGCGCCCGGCCCAGGGCGTGGAGCGGCCGCACCTTCCAAGACCTGCTGCCTTCCCTGCCTCAGCTCCATAAGAAGTGGTGCAGCTGGAACTCCTCCAGCCCCTTCACCAAGCTGGTGGACAGCGTTAGTGTTGTTGCACACTTTCCTATTTTTACGCTGACTCATCAGTTGCCCGTGATTGGACAGTCAGGGGGTGACTCATAGATCACCAGTGCAGTAGGCATCTCTTGAAGATGTTCAAGAAAGTACAACCAGGACTCAACGTCAGATTACTAACCAGTCGATGCATAGCTCTTCCATATACCTATTAAACCTTATGAATTAACCTTTATTCATAATTGTATAACTATTTCCCGACCATAACCAAATGAGCAGTTTAATGCCTGAAAATAACTTAAATTTACACAGGAAATGCCAGATAAGTGTGATGAGAGAAAAGAGAGTCAGGACTCAGGAGAAAGCCTTGTACATAATTGGTTCAATTTGACGCGGACCTCGACAAACGTAAAACATTTGTTCATCCATGCTCCAAGCCGTGTACCTTTGTAGATGACAGCACCATTACGTAATGCTTCTACAGTGTGTGTGCCTTTATGGCACGTTGATTCGTCATAATGAAGCTACATTGAGTCCTAACCCACACATGTTGCATGGCTGTCACATCATCATCCCAGGCACCATCCAGTCTGGTCACCCACCCGGATCACAGGCCCACACCGGACTGCTTCCACGGCAACGCCTCGTACCCACTGAGCCAGCCGGGCCAGAGGCAGCGGCGCCTCAACTCCACGAGCAACTTGCGGCGGCCCCGCTTCCCCGGCTTGGGGCTGCTCTTGGGGACGTCTGACCTCGCCGAGCCTTCCTCCGAGAACCCGCCGAGGTCCTCCTCTCCCTGCCAGCTTCCGGGCGAGAAGAACCAGGACTCCCCAGCCGAGGCCGATCACATCAGCGTGCCCGTGTTCGCAATCTGCGAGGAGGAAGACCGGCAGCCTCTGGTCCTGGCCGAGCACGTGGTCCGGGTCTCTGCGGCCAGTGGAGTGGCCAATGAGAGCGTGTGACACGGGAAGCAGCTACCCTAGCCCTCACCTCCAGCAGGCCGGGTCCGACCCCTCAGCTCCACCATCAGGGGGGTCAGGCTCACCTGTGTGCTGAACAGTCGTGTACGTCACCCAGCCTTCTCTCAGCCGGTCCTTAGTGCCGTGCAGCGTGCCTGCCGAGATGTGAAGGCTCACTTTACACCAGGATGCAGGAGCACTGACTCTGTGAACCATATAACCTGCTTGTCAGATTATTTGAAATTAATTAATTACTATATAGCTTCCTGCTGCCAATGTGTTCACATTGTAGTCTATTTTGACAGCCTTCCAACGATGATGGAATAAGCAGCTTACTGTGCCAAGGCATTGACTGCTGTGGTACAAAAAAAAAAAGGATTTATAAATGTATTTTTAAAATGCTCCCCAACTGTAAAGAGCACTTTTTGTACTATATTGTTTTATGTATCCCAGCATAAGCACTTTCCATTCAATACATTAGTTTATTTTGTTCACCCACTGTGGATTCTGTGGGTGTTTAAGATAACAGATTGTAGGCTACATGAATAATTATGCTGCAACAACATATACATGTATGTATATATATAGTCATTGCTGGATTTAAAAAGGGAATTAATCTTTGTCAGTTACTTATATAGCCAGTGTTAGTATTAGGCTACAGAGAACAAGAAACTAATATAGTGATATTTATATAGAAGGATAATCTATATGCTGTGCTTGCTTGATTTGAGAAACTGGCTGTATTAATCACATTTTCGTGGTGAATGAGATAGGGATAACATTTCCGTGACTAAGAACCAGCAAATTGTCATTTCAAATTAAAGGATTGAATGCTGAACATTGTATTTTTCATTGTATTTTCAAAATAAGTTCACATGGAAAAGTCAGGTGCCATATTAGATATACATGCACTTACTTGTATTAATGTAGATATCACACATTAGCATTGATACTGCAATGTACACATCAAAAGGCAGTGAATTACTAATTTCCTTTCCCCATCTCCCTATATTTATTATAAAAACTCATTCGAGTGAAGACAAATGCACTGCATTATGGTTTCCCAGGCCTCTGTATGACAATGCTTCTGAGAGTCCTGCTCATCCTTAGATTAACTAGAATGAAGACTTGCCTGTTTCACTGGTCATACTGTTAAGAGCAGCTTGGTCCACACTTAGCTCACACAAAGTGAGTCAATATTTGCCCTAGAATACAAAGTATTCCCCCATGGTGGAGAATGCAAAGCACTCCCTTAAAGCTCTTTAACCCTTCCTGATCAGAGCAGCTTGAGATTGCTGGCTGTTGGCTTAGGTTGCCCAGATCTCCTGTAAGGAATCATTTAAACTGCCTCACTGCAGGGGGAAATCAGCTGTGCTTTTGCTGCGGTTCTAAGCCACTAAAGAATTCCAGTATGAACCCACCATGACTTGGAGAGAAGGGAAAAGATCAACACACCCCACTAAACCAGAAATATAGTAAGCAGAGTACGCCCACTGTCAATTTATTAGATTATAAACCCACAAACCCGCATTCATTGGTTTCCCAACAGTATTTATCCATTGCAATTATCAGCCACAATAATACATTGTTCTTATAACAGTGAAAAGGTAAATGGCATTTTGGAAAGAAAGTAAACAAAATAAAAACTTGCAATTAAACATCTTCACATAGTCTGTATTCAAATAAAAAAAATTTATCTGGAATGAAATGATCTAGATGTGTGTGCATATAACCCAATATCTTTATATGGTAAACTCAATTTACAAAATGTAGACATGCCTTTTTCTATTTGCCATCTAAATCAAAAGTCTAATTAAACCCCTTATCTCCAATCAAATTATGGCACATTTAAATGTATGGGATGAATATCAATTTCCTCATAACTGGATAGTGCAGCTATTGAGAAAATAAATAACTAATTTTATCAAGAATTATGTCTGTTCTAACTGTCCTTGTAATGTTAGATTAGATGTGGGTGGAAAAAGGAAATTTCTTAAGTAAGTAACATTTAAGTATAAAATCTATTATGTTAACACAGCACACATTTCTAACATCTAAAACATTGTAGAGCTCAAAATGATTTTAATTCAGCAACTTTGTTTCCTTGGGAACTATGGAAAATTGATTCAATATATTGATGCATCTAATTTAATCACTATATCTTCAATAATCTCTACACCTTCCAGGACAATACTTCCTAATGGCAAACAAAAAGTAACAGGTAAAATAACGAATGCAGTATTGGCACATGTGCATTCCTGATTCTGCAAGTATACCTTGTAAACCATTATGAATCCAATTATACATGTACTACCAAAACTGCACCACAGAATGCACATCAGGCTCCAAAAGTCAGTAGTCTCCACTACCAAGGCCTGAGCAAGCATCTCTAATGCACTACTTAAAATCAGCTTGAAGTTGATTATCCTGAGCAAAGCATGTAATTGAGGCCCCAGTGCCCATAGATAAACAAATCCAACACAATATCCTGATTCCCTTCCCAGAGAAGATAAATCTAACACAACACATGGTATTCCCAATACTTTCGGGGTAAAACCACAAACAAACAAATGCCCTCAAGTGGTAACAGGCCATTAGATTACTCATTAGCACCTGCCATTACACGTCAGCAGAAGTTCCTGACATAGAAGTGTCACAGTGTCATTGTGTGTGTGCGTGCGTGCACCCCTTAAAATAAAAAAAGTTTTAAATGTTTCCAAATTGTTTTTAACAGGGAGAGGGGCACTTATATAAAACAGCTAACATGCAAGTGTACATATAGTTTATGGCCTTAATCCATACAGATTGCTCAAGTCGCCCTGGTGTCTCAACAGATTTTTGATATAAAAACAAGGAAGCATTTCTCTAATTTAGTCAGCACAATAGTCTACTGTATCTCTAAAAACAGATGGTTGATCTATACCCTGGTAAAGTTTACAAATGCAACCTAACAAAAACAACGGAGTTGCTAACATCGTTCTAAAGAGCATCTAAAACCATTATTGATATGCATAGTATTATTCTAAATTCCACTATTTTCAATACAACCAGTCAATTCTAACTGGATATTGATTGTTTGCGTCAGCTAGAGCATCATAGGTATATTGCCTGGGATACAATTAACTACGAAGTAGAAATCTGAAAGTATATTATTTGTGCAGCATCTTATTGCTCCACGAGGAATACAGGAGGTCCGGCATTATGAGGACATCTTTCAGCCCTCAGCTCTTGAAACGAGTCTGCTCACAAATGTGGTTAAATTTCCTGAAAAGAAAGAAAGAAAAGAACATTGGTTGTGCATGTTACGTACTGAAATGCCACTACTACCTCTAGTGGCATTTGTTAACATGGGACATGAACGTGGGTGGTTACAGAACAAGCTTCACATCAAGCTTTGGGACCTTACCGCATTGATCATCATCATCTTGGTTGAACTTACGTGGCATGATGTGCCTTGACCTGAGTACGGCAATTGCGCCCCCAGTAGCAGTCGGGACGGGCTGTCACAGTAGCTGAGAACACACCATGAGGACACACTGAAATGACGCGTGTACATAGAGACATGTACACCGACACAACAGGAATACATTAGCCTCTAGCTTGACTAATGCTTTGGTCGCTCCTACCAGGCAGTTCAGATGGGGGAATGTTCTGTCTGTACTTATAGGCCAGTTCCTTGAAGGCTCTCAGTCCACAGCTAAAGCACACAATGGCATTTGCAGAGATGCGATAATCTGAAAGGAAATGACCTGGTTACCCACAACTTACTCTCTTTATCATGGCAAGCAATGGCACACAGTATTATGTAACAGTAATAACTGTACATTTAACAAATGACACGGTCTAACGGCATAATCTGTGTGTGTGTGGGTACCGGCGTGTCGACTACGTACCTTTAGCTAGTAGAGGCTCTTAAGTGACTCGCTACCGTAATATACCGCGAAACCAGCAGGTCTTAAAAAATACCGTGATATCAATTTTTTCTCAAACCGCCCAGCTCTAGTATTTATATACAAATACGATCTGTGTTTATCCATGACATTAAGACTGACATTTACTGACAGCACCATTTTGTTAACCCTGTTGAGCCTAATGGATTGGATTATATTTATTGGTGTAAAAAGAAAAACCTTAAATGTAACTGGGATTGGTGTACTTACCAGACAGATAGTAAGCTCCCTGTTGGAGACCCTGCAGGCCCTGTTGGAGAACATCTCTCCAGGACATGCCTCTGGAAGACAGGTAGTTCTGGAGACGAGAAGTCATTACACACAATTCCTGACTGCAGATCATTTATACATTTGAAACTAGCTTTTAAGTTCCTTGTGTTTTTTAGCAAGCGCACTGCCAGCAGATCTTGACTAGCAAACTGGTTGTATTAAGTGTATTAAATGCTCTACCCCCACAGAACACACACACACAGATACACATGCATTAGTTCCAGTCACATAGCACCAAGCTCACCTTGAGGATCTCCGATTCATAGTTATTGTTGTTCAGGACTCCATCCAGGCATTTGTCCATCATGTTAAGCTCTGTATAACACACACCATCATTATTATTATTCCCACTCCCATCCAACAGTGGCCTGCGATGCATGAATCAACAAGGCTAATGCAACATCCTTCACCTCACACACATGGGTCGTGTTTTGCACAACTGTACGTGTGAGAACATGCACAGTGAAACAGCTCCCCCAAGAGGCGAAAACAGAGACTTACCGCTGAAGCGGGCAAGACAACCTTGACAGCCAATCCTCTGGCATCCCCAGTACATGTGACAGAACGGCTGTTGGCACACCACACCTATAATCACACACCCGTATTAAAAAAGGCATTATGGAGTTTCAGCCAAATGCATTAGCAGTAAAATAAACTGAGAACAACTGACTCACACTGCTGAGCTGCAACTTGCTGGCTGCCCAGTTCAGCGCGTCTGTCTGGCATAGGCTGGAAGCAGCAGGTACAGATGATATGGCAGCCCCGAGGAGAACACCTGTATTCCTGAACACCTTCTGGAGCTGCAGGGCAGACAGGCGGCACGGCTTGAGTCTGGATGTTGATTGGCTGAAGGATTTAGTGGGGGAGATGTGCAGAAGCTAGCCCACCTGTCAAACCCTTGCTCTCCACCTGCATTTATAGCTGTTTACTTGCCACAGTTGCCAGGATTGAATCAACTTGCAAGGGGTCAAATTTGATGTTGAACTCCCAAAGAGTTGCATCCAGCAATGGAACAGCAAGTCAACAAATCTCAGCAAGACAATGCCAGATAGCTTCAGAATGAACAAATGCAACTGTGTTCAAGAACAAACATTTCACTAGACAATGTTGGCTTTGTAAAATTAATAATAAAATCAACCAAAAACACTTCTCCCTTCAATGCCATAAGCTGTTCCCTCAGAAGCTGTACCACGCGAGGAGATATTTGGTGAATTCAACTAAAAATATGTGGCACAGCTATATTTGAACAAAAACGCCTTTGGACAATCTATACAGTATTGTTGGGTAATAAATGCACATCAGAAAATCACTCCACACAAAATACTTAAGGCCTTACAGAACAATAGTCTACATTCTAAGGCGATTAATCTTATTGTATGCGGTTTGTAATCAGTAAATAATGTAACATTTCAAAACCCATTCTACAGCATTTGTTTTTCTTGATTTTGTGGTAATCTTGCATAAATAGTTCCCAAATCTACTTCTGATGAGAAAAAACATGAAACAAGCAAGATCAGTCTGTTTTGATTTAAATACACAGCACTATATAGTTGCATATTTAAATATGCATATTAAGTCGTGATGAACAAATGTGTGGAAAAGGGAGAAATGGTTTGAGACTCGTGGGAGTTAAAAATGGCTTAGTCTACCTAGACAGATGCTGTGAATAAATGATACCTTTGACATGATAAGACTACAGTGCTGCTTCTTCATCTTCTCATGTTGGACTCAGGGCAGACTGGGCATTAGTTACGGATGCACCGATTGCATTTTTCCCTCACCAATTCCGATTACGGTTTACAATAGTTGGACAGGTCATACACCAGCAATTTTAAGCAAATATCAGATCTCAAAATATGAATAATAAGCAGTCCGACTATGTCGAAACTGTTATGTCTTAATATTCTGATAATTTTAAATCTCACACACACACAACTACAAAGTCCCATATTGTAAAATTTTTGTTAGCACACACAAAAATAAACTGTTTTCTGTCCTAATGAAGACCTTGAAGTAGTAAGTAATTAAGTAGAATCATGCAGGTCAAGCTATACACAAGCTGAAACTCCTCAATAAAATGCATGCACCAGTTTAATCATGACTCTCGTCAGCGCCTCCCATAAACAAGACCCAAGGAAGGAGAAAGGTACCTGAGGCAATATCAGAGGAGGTGGAGGGCTGCTCTCTGTAGCCAGGACACACTCTGCACATCACAAACGTCTGACTGGGGACAAAAACAATCATCTTCATCACCTTGTGAGAAACCACTCTATAATGCAGATTATCTCCAATTATATTACTTTTGTGCAATTTCACAGTTATTTGTCAGACTGCATGGCACCTGCCAAAGAGGTTAGGATTTCACCTCAGAAAGCCTGTTAGCAGGATACTTTAGAAAACCTTTAATGTCCTCCAAGAAGCACACACTCCAGAACATATAATGCAGATCATTATAATCCAAAATCAAAATCAAAACAGTCTCAAAAGGTTATACTGTAGGCAGATGCTATTAAATGTTTTGCCATTGCTGAAGAACATATTCATTAGATGCATGTGCTGATCAAGAGAAGGTAAAGATCCAGGAAAGATTTATGAAAGATTAGTGTGAAACATTTAGACAACCGGTGAACAGTTTTCTGTGAAACTGTTTAGAATAGTTATATTTTATGTTTTCATCCATGCTTTGCATGGGTATAATTTATTGTTCACTGCAAGAGCAGTGTGCATACTGGCACAGATCAGCTTCAAGTAATAGTCTACCATTTGCTCCACTTTGGATATCAGTCTAGAAACAAACAGCATTGATCAATGTGCAGATGTTGTGAGCGTTGTTCACCACTTTGTTTATGTTCCCATTTACGGAGCCAGGGTTGTGTAGAAGTATTCGATTATTAATTCAACACGCACAGAACGGTAAAATAGAAAAATGCAAGGAGACATTTGGTGAATTTGCTTGCAATAGCTCACTATACCGTTGAGTGTCTGCTCAGAATATTGCACATGCATGTGGTTGTTTGAATGTCACCTGCTTGTTATCTGATTGACAACTATTGGCATGAGATGTCACTTTATATACATTTGCCTACTTGATCAAAATCATATTGCCTATGGCGGAACTGTTCTCCCCCAAACAAAGCTTCGTTATCACCAAGATATTGCTTGATACTTTATGCAAGGTAAATAGTGAACGTCTTATAGTACACAGATTAATAAAACACATTGTATTTATATAAAAAGACAAGCATTACAACAAGGCTTCTGTCCAAACACAAGCACAAGCCTAATGATCCCTATTGAGTAAAAGTCTTCTCTCACCTAATACCATTGTATTGCCCATGCTACGGTCCCATTGCTGCCACGTAGGACATTTCCTCACATTAACGCAAGATAAAACTGCACTTCACAAATTAACACACTTTGATTGCTCAAATTCCACGTGACCTTCCAAGTTCTTAACCAATCATTGGCTCCTAACCGCCAACATCCCTAATTGGCACAGACCTCTATGACTGAGGGGTGAGCTTGTCCTCCGGGCTACATTTTCTGGAGCAAAAGCAGACACATTTGAAATGGACGCCTTTACCCAATGTCTGAGGCGTCGCTGTCGTTGTCAGACATGTCAAAGATGTAATCCAAACTGCCCTCCTCGTCAGAGAAGGAGCGCTCCACCTTCGGCTGCAACATGTCCTGCGTGATCTTGTTACGTAGGTCCATGTTCTTCAAGTCTTCCTCACTGCGACACTTTCCTGTGAGCAGGAACACATTTTATAAAGGATGATTATTCTTTATAATATGATGTTGTGATATGTACTGAATGACAAAAATGTGGGCAAGTGATGCAGGAGAAACATTGATTATATATATATACATACATACATACATGCATACATATATACACACACGTATATATACATACATATATACATACATATATATATACACATACATACATACATATACATACATACATATATATATATATATATATACATATATATATATACACATACATACATATATATATATATATATATA